>CAUYLG010028872.1:0-97521 GCA_963573385.1 Cacajao melanocephalus
TATATACTGGAGTATATATATTTTCCCGTCTCTGCTAATGTGTGTGTGTGTGTGTATATATATATATATATATATTTTTTTTTTTTTTTTTTTTTTTTATAAAAAGTTTTTATATTTAAAAAGTATGTATTGATTTGTTGATTTCTTTGAGCCATGATTGCGCCACTGCACTCCAGTCTGGCGCCTGGCAACAGAGTGTGACTCTGTAAAAAAAAAAAAAAAAAAAAAAAAAAAGAAAAGAAAAAAAACATTAGGTAAAAGCTAAGGAAATCTGAATAAAGCATAGACTTTAGTTGATAATAATGTGTCAATAGTGGTACATTAATTGCAACAAATGTACTATATTAAGGTATGATGTTAATAATAGGTGCAACTGTGTGTGGGGTGGGGATGGAAACATGGGAACCCTGGGAACCAGCTCCTCAATTTTTCTGTAAATTTAAAACTGCTTTAAAAATGAAGTCCAGTAAAAATTACTAAATAGCCAGGAATGGTGGCTCACACCTACAGTCTCAACACTTTGGAAGGCCGAGATGGGAGGATTGCTTGAGGCCAGGAGTTCAAGACCAGCTTGGGCAACAGAGCAAGATCCCATTCCTACAAGAAATAATAATAATAAATTAGCTGGGCATGGTGTTGCAGGCATGTAGTCACAGCTACTCAGAGGCTGAGGTAGAAGGATCACTTGAGCCTGAAAGGTTGGGCTACAGTAAGCTATGAGTCACTGTACTCCAGCCTGGGTGACAGAGTGTAAGACTCTGTCTCAAACCAAAAGACTAACTAACAAATGAAAAAAGCAAATGAAAGAAACAAAGTCATGATTTGTTGAATAACACTGAAGAAATATACCACTTATTTCTCAACACAGATGCACCTTTTCCTAACATATCTAAATAGTTCATGCAAACAAATTTATGCCACAGATTAAGTCAAAAATTGCCTCTACTTTCTGCTGTATTATGTGTGTAGTTATGTCTGGAATGAGGATAATTTACATGGAATCTTTCCCACCGTAAGAACAACATGTTCTACCAACACTCAGATTGTTTTCCAATCAGTCACAATCCTATCTAAAAATGTATTCACTCTCATCCTTGCTTAGTGTAGATGCCCTGGTCATGAGAAAGGACTACTCCAATTTTATTTAAGGGCTGACTTAGCAATGAACAAATACACTTGGTTAGAAAAATTAAACGCATTATAATGGCTGCTTAAGTATTTTGGGAAACGTAAGGTGGGTGAGAGAAGGCTAGGCATCAACCTCTTTGGGTGAGTTTAGGCAGAGAGAGATGTTTGCTTATCTCACATCGACAAGGAATGAATCTAGATGCTGGCACTCAGAAACCATCACATTCCAGATGAGCTCCATTCTGCTCTGTGCTTGTGGCCACAACCAGTGACTTATTTTCTGGGCATTAAATGTTTTTGGTTCAAGCAGAAACTGCTGAAGATAGAACTCTTAAAGTGTTAACTTCAGGCTTGATAAAGAAAAGCTGAAAAGTTAGCTTGCAACTCCTAAGTGACCCTGCATTTAGATTTGTGCTTAATTTTATCTACGTGGTTCTGTGTCTTTGCTGAGAGCCTCAGCTAAGTCCTTTTGACAAACAGTGGTGTGGGAGAAAAAGAGAGGATGTCTGCTTGACAAGGTGGCCCAGGTCAGCAAATTAATGTTCCTCCTTGGGGCCAGAGCTGACCAGGAGAAGGATGGCTCTGACCTTGAAAGTTTCACACTGGAGGCCAGCAGAGGTGGCCCCTCATGGAGGCAGAAAGACAGGGAGGAAAAAACTATAGCAATTTTGATGAAGTTATTGGATACATTCACTTCCCGTTTAAACTCTAAGACACATTTCTACTAACGTAGACAAAACATCCAAGTGATGGAATGATTGCCTTTCATTATCAGACATTTGTAGGGTTGTCAGACCAACATACCCTGAGGTACAAGAAACTTTGGTTAAGATTTCATTCACAATTCCTTATACCTATGCCGAGCCTTCACCTTTTCAAACTGCTTTGCAAACCTGCAGTCACCCATTGACTCCAGCCCAATTCTCCAGACAGTATCTTCTCCCATTTTCCCTCAGGGAAAAAAAAAATCAACAAGAGATGAAATGGTTTTACACTGCCTTGGAAAGTTGACACACTATGATTTTGTAAGTCAGTGGGAACAGGTGGTGGTGGGAGGAGGGCAGTAAGGTGTAGGAGTTAAAGAGCACAGAGTCCTATGCAAAAGGAAAAGGGGGCTTTTGGCAAAAACTCACTAAACATTTCAAGATGGTGACAGCGGAGCATTAAAGAAAGCACACTCCATGGGAGTATATAGGTCATATGCCCATGAAGCTGGCCCTGGTCTGGAGTATCACAAAAATGGCCTCAGATCCTGTCTTTGCTTTTTGCAGATTGTGTCACTTTGGGCAAGTTTCTCAAACTCTTGAAAAAGGAGAGTAACAGTATCTACCGCATTTTTAGAGCATTACATAAGACCACGGATACAAAGAACAAAGTATATTGTATCATGCAGTAAGCACTTAAGAAACTAATAAGGGGCCAGGCACCATGGCTCATGCCTATAATCCAAGCACTTTGGGAGGCCGAGGCAGTTGGATCACCTGAGGTCAGGAGTTCGAGACTAGCATGGCCAATATGGCAAAACCCTATCTCCACTAAAAAATATAAAAATTAGCTAGGCATTATGGCAGGTGCTAATCCAGCTACTTGGTAGGCTGAGGCAGGGAGAATTGCTTGACCCCAGGAGTGGAGGTTGCAGTGAGCCAAGATCGTTCCATTGTACTCCAGCCTGGGGGACAGTTAAGAAAAAAAAAAAGAAAGAAACTAATAAGAATAATAACAACATTAATAAAAATATAACCAAGAGTCAGGGGTTGGGTTGGCGGCACTGAATCACAGCCTTCTGGAGCTGTCCCTGGAAGGCAGATGTGGTGTGGCCAGGGGAAACTGCTGCCCCTCCCCAGCTGGCTGCTGGTCCCTACCTGCAGGCCTCAGAAAACACCACCTGGAACTGGCGTTCGACACTCCTCATAGCATAGAAAAGACCAGAAAGTAATGTCAGGAAACTGCTCCTCTGGTTCCCTCCTTGACAGGGGCATATGTTTCCGTTTACCTTACATGGCCTTTTTCTCCCAGAACCCTAGTCCCTTACCACGGTCTTAAATTTCCTGAAGGCCTAGTGCTTGACCTCCACACCTGGGACTGTTGAGTTGGCTTCCTGCTGTTGCCCCTGCCCTTCGGCCTGCCGTCCACCCGCTTGATGCCTGTCTACCCCCTTGTTGACCTCCTATGGGCCAGATCTCATAGCGTGTGTGCCCTGTGGCCTTTTTGTCTCTACACTCTCTCTGACCTGACACCGTGACGTCTGTATTTGCCCTCAGGCTGCCTGCTGACCCTTTGTGCAGCCGTTTGCCTCTGTTGTATACCACCCCCGGCCCAGTTTTGGCTCTTTGCCTGAAACAGTGACCCTTAGGGGCCGGGGGCTTGTCTGCCAGTGCCCCAAAACACACTGGCAAAAGCAGTTCATTTATCCACCGAGACTAGCCTAGCCCTGCTATCCCCGTGGTCATAAGGACATGGAACAAGATCTAGTGGAAATTTCCCCACCTGCCTTGATCTTGTGCTTCAAGCAGCGATTCATTGAGTTCAGCCACTAACAGCATCAGTCACTCAGCTTTAATCAGCAACACTGAAGAAAGCTGTTCTCTTCCCACAGAGTCCTCCTCCCTTTCCCCTGACTCTGGAAAGGCAGAATGGTTGGACAATCTTCCCTTAGGGGTCAGCAAGAGTTCTCCATGAACATGTTTCTTTGTTCTTTATGGTTTGATTATATTCACTTAAAAAAAATTCAAGTAGGCTTAGTGCAGAATTAACCCTTTGGGATTATTTGTTGGTTGACAATCCCTAATACCAAGCCATTAATTTTTCATTTTGTAGGTATTGTGGCAGTGAGCCGAGTTGCACTGGGAAGATTAATAGTCCATCTACCCGAGCTTTTGGTTGTGTTTAACATTGTGCTAGAGTAGTGTGAACTTCCCTAACACCAGTAGGTGCTTATGGTCTAGCTGAGGAAATCCAATGTGCTTTTAAAACACGCACCTGCAGATACTTGAAATTTATTCCAGGCAATGGTTTTCCTAACAGATAAGTGCTTCTCAAAGCAGGGTCTGGGCATTTGATAGTTTACAGGTATCTCCAGCAGTCTACAACTCGGGAGTTTCTCAAGAAGTGATTATATTAGCATTATATTACTTAGCAATCTCATGTGTAATCACTTTCTTCTTCCTGAAATCCTTTCTTCACTCATGGAGACATCTCTTTCTTGATTCTCCCTCTACCTCATAGGCAACTTTTCTGTCTCCTTGAAGTTCCTTCTCATATCCCAGACTTCCAGATATTGGAACATCCCTTACCTTTGTGCTAAGGGAGATGCTTCCATGTGCTCCTGCAGGTTCTCTCTTCACTCACCCCTTCTCTGCCCAGCTTTGTGCCCTGGGAGGCTGACTTCTATGAATGACATCATGGACTTTAGTGCCTGTTTGGTTGTGTCCTCCCAAAACTCATGTGTTGAAGTCCTAACCCCAGTACCTCAGTATGTGGCTTCAGTAGGTTTTTGAAGACATAATTAGTTAAAATGAGGCATACTAGAGTAGGGTGAGCTCCTGTCCAAAATGACTGGTGTTCTCATAAGAAGGGGAGTTTGCACAGAGGCAGGCAGACTGGGAGAACACTGTGTGAAGGTGAAGGTAGAGAAGATGATGTATTGTTGTGCCAAACTTCTATTAACCCCTGTAGGGATGGCACCAGGTTCAAGAGCCAAAGAAAAGACTCGGAGCCAGCAAATGAGATGTAGAGTTTACATACAGGGGAGAGAGTCCAGTGGTGGCAGGCTGGGCAGGAGAACTGCCTTACATATAGTCCAGTGTTTGGACAGGTTAGGTCAGTGGCAGCAGGCTAAGCAGAAGAACCACAACCACCTGCAAAAAACATGCATTTTCTACAGCATTTTCACTTAGCACCATTTCTCTAACAACCTCCACCTGGCAACCTTCGTTCAACCCAAACTTGGGGGCTTGAGTATGAACAGTGGGCTCAGATGTTCCTTACAGACAGGGGCAGATGTCCAGGTTGGCCACTCCCAGATTCCTTGGAATCACATTCAGTGCATCTGCCATAGAGGGTCATTCTCAGGGTATGCTTAAACTATGGCTATCAGGTGCATCTTCCATGCACACATCTGCAAACCAAGGAATGCCAGCATTGCCAGCAAACCACCAGAAGCTATGGAGAGGAATGGAACAGATTCTAACAGCACAGTGTCTCATGTAATTGCCTTATGCCTTCCAACAGCTTTGAAATCCTTTAAAATAAATGTTCCTCTTGCTGTGCAGAAGCTCTTTAGTTTAATTAGATCCCATTTTTCAATTTTTGCTTTTGTTGAAATTGCTTTTGGTGATTTCATCGTAATATCTTTGCCCATGCCTATGTCCTGAATGTTATTGCCTAGATTTTCTTATGGGGTTTTTATAGTTTTGGGTTTTACATTTAAGTACAGACAGCCTACAGAATGGGAGAAGGTTTTTACAATTGATGTATCTGACAAAGTTCTAATATCAAGAATCTACAAGGAACTTAAGCAAATATTCAAGAAAAAAGAAACAACCCCATTAAAAAGTGGGCAAAGACATGAACAGACACTTATCAAAAGAAGACATACATGTGGCCAACAAATATATGGAAAAATGCTCAACATCACTGATCATTAGAGAAATGCAAATCAAAACCACAATAATATACTATCTCATGCCAGTCAGAATGGTGAATATTGAAAAATCAAGAAATAAAAGGTGCTGGCAAGGCTGTGAAGTAGGAACACTTTTACACTGTTAGTGGGAATGTAAATTAGTTCAATCATTGTGGAAGACAGCATAACAATTCCTCAAAGATTTAGAACCAGAAATACCATTTGACCCAGGAATCCTATTACTAGGTATATAACCAAAGGTATATAAATAATTTTATTATAAAGATACATGCACATATATGTTAACTGCAGCACTATTCATAATAACAAAGACATGTAACCAACCCAAATACCTATCAATACTAGACTGAATAAAGAAAATGTACATATATACCATGGAATACTATGTAGCCATAAAAAAGAATGAGATCATGTCCTTTGTAGGGACATGAATGAAGCTGGAAGTGATTAACCTCGTCAAACTAACCAGGAACGGAAAACCAAACACCCTATATTCCTACTTACAAGTAGGAGTTGAATGATGAGAACACATGGACACAGAGAGGGGAACAACACACACTAGGGCCTGTTGGGGAAGAGTGTGGAGGAGAGAGCATCAGGAAAAATAGCTAATGCATGTGGGGCTTAATATCTAGGTGATGGGTTGATAGGTGCAGCAAACCACCAAGGTTTATCTACGTAGCAAACCTGCACATGCTGCACAGGTACCCTAGAACTTAAAATAAAATAAATAAAATATAAATAAATAAATAAATGTATGTTTCTCAACTCATCCTAAATTTGAGCATGCCACTTGTCTCTCAGGGCACTAGCTTGTGCAGATCTTCCCTCTTTTCTATACGCACTCACTCTCTTCCTTATCTCCTACAGGCACATGACTATCTCGAAATACTGTCTCTATGCTAGATGTCTCCAATGAATTCCAGACTCTTCTAATTGCCCACTCATTATTTCTTCTTAGTTGTTTAATAGGCGTCATAAACTTTTACCATATCCAAAGTTAAGTTTTTGATATTGTCCCCACACTTGTTCCTCTTACAATCTTCTGCCTCACTAATTGTCACCCATTCTTCTAGTAGCTTGGGCTAAAAATTTTGGAGTGGCCTAGGTTTTTGTTACTCCAAGGTTGTGTCTCTGACATCTCACATTCAATCCAGTAACACATCTTGTTCTGTCTGCATAAAAACATCAATACATCCGGTTTGGAGAAGTTGGTGGTCTTGTGCATTGTTAGTGGGAATAGAAAATGATGCAGCTACAGTGGAAAATAGTTTGCTAGTTTCTCAAACGATTAAACATAGAACTACCATATGACTCCACAATTCTATTTTTTGGCATTGTATCCAAAAGAATTACAATCAGGGACTGGGACAAATATGTATGTATAATTTCCATATCATCTTTATTCACAATAACCAAAAAATGGAAACAACTCAAATGTTCATCAATGGATAAGTGGATTACCAAATGTGATATCAGTATACAATGGAATGTTATTCAGCAATAAAACAGAATGAAACTTTGAGACATGCTACAACATGGATAGACCTTGTAAACATTACACTCAGTGAAATAAGCCACACACAGAGGGACAAGCATGATTCTGCTTATATAAGGTACCCAGAATAGTCAAATTCAGAGAGACAGAAAATGAATGGTGGTTGCCAGGGGATCAGGGAGCAAAAAAGGGGGAGTTACTATTTAATGGATACAGAGTTTTTTCTGGGGGTGGTAAAAAAGTTTTGGGGCTGCGGGCAGTGGCTCACACCTGTAATCCCAGCACTTTGAGAGGCCAAGGCTGGTGGATCACCTGAGGTCAGGAGTTCAAGATCAGCCTGATCAACATGGCAAAACCCTGTCTCCACTAAAAATACAAAAATTATCTGGGTGTGGTAGTGGGTACCTGTAGTCCCAGCTTCTTGGAGGGCTGAAGCGGGAGAATCACTTGAACCCGGGAGGCAGAGGTTGTGGTGAGCCGAGATCACACTACTGTACTCCAGCCTGGGTAAAAAAGTAAGACTCTGCCTCAAAAAGAAAAAAAAAAAGTTTTGCACATAGGTAGTGGGATGGCTTCACAGGATTGGGGAGATATTTAAAGCCACTTGATTGTATACTTATGAATGGCTAAAGTGATAAATATTATGGTATGTATACTTTAACATGAGAAACAATTATATACACACACATATGTCTATATAACATAAATACACATATATATGTTCAGGATTTTCTCCCTTCTCACCATGTCTGCTAACACACCTGGGTATGGGCCCCATCGTGCCTCACAGCGATGATTGCAGTAGCTCCCTTCCTGGTCTCTTCACTTCCAAGTTGCTTCACCGTCGTTTATGCTACACAAGAGTCAGCCAGAACAATCTTGTTAACATCACAATATTCAGATTGTGCCATTCCTCCATTTGACACCCTTAGGCATTTCCCATGTCTTTGAGAGTAAAAGTCCAAGTCTTTAGAGCGGCCTGACCCGCTCTCCTTGATCAGGCTTCAAGCAGGCTGAGTCCCGTCTCCTACCTCCTCCTCTCCCTCTCCACTCTCACACCATGTCTGGTCTCCTTATTACTCTCCCTTTTCTTGCTCTTCCTCAGTCACCTCAGGCCTAGTCTCCTTCCACGCCCTCCTCCTCTCCCTCTGCCCAGCCACGCTGGCCTCTTTGCTTCTCCCTGAACATACCTCATCACTTCAAACTCAAATCAAGTGCATATTGGGTGCCAGACATCATTCGCTGCTCCTTCTACATGGAAGGGCCTCTCCTTCACTTCTGTCAGGTCCCTGCCCAGCTCCCATCTCATCACTGAGGCCTTTCTCCACCCGAGCTAGGTAATATTAAGCAAGCCCCACCCAGACACTCCCTAGGCTGCTTTAGTTGCCGCCATAGAAATTACAACTATCCGGTGCACGGAATGTATAGCATTGCTTACTTGATTATTTTTGGTATTTCTCTCCCCTCCAGGACCCTTGAGGGCAGGAACTTTGTTCACTGGTGCCTCCCCTGCACCTACAATGGTGTCCGGCACCCAGTACACACTGGACATCTATCACAGTATAAATGAATGAAGGAAATATCTATGCTTCTATTCCTGACCCAGATGAATAATTAATGCAATTAATAAAACTTCAGACATTTCTAATTGGGGTCTGTCTCTGACATTTAGCCTATTTTTGTTTTCTTTATGATGTCACATCAACTTTTTTTTAAAAAAAAATAGGGTCTTGCCCTGTTTCCTATGCTGGAGTGCAGTGGCGTGATCTTGGCCCACTGCAACCTCTGCCTCCCAGGCTCAAGCTATTCTCATGCCTCAGCCTTTCGAGTGGCTAGATTACAGGTACCTGCCACCATGCCCGGCTGATTTTTGTACTTTTAGTAGAGACAGGGTTTCACCATGTTATCCAGGCTGGTCTTGAACTCCTAAGCCCAGGGGATCCACCTGCCTTGGCCTTCCAAAGTGCTGGGATCCACTTTTTGATTCGAGGGTACATGTGCAAGTGTGTTACATGGGTATATTGCATGATGATGAGGTTTGGGATATGAATTATCCCCTGTCACCCAAAGCCCATCATTAAAAAAAAAATTATTTACTTTCCACTCGAAACAAGAGCGCATAGAAGAAGTGAGGCACAGAGCCTTGAGGCCAGTTATATCTCTGTATGCCTGATCTGCCTTGCTTAGGTCTCCAGGCTTATGGATTGCCTTTCTCCATGCAATATTTTAGACTCTGGCAGCACTAGACTCTACTGAAGTTCTTACAATGTACTGTGACCTCCCTTATCCATAGCCCTTTACTCAGTGTATCAGTCAGCGTTCTCCAGAAGAAGAGAACGAACAGGATAGATAGATGATTGATAGATAGATGATAGATAGATAGATAATAGAGATAGATAGGAAGATAGAGAGATAGATACATTATAGGTAATTATTGCCTACACAGTGATGGAGATAGTAAAATCCCAAGGTCTGCCGTCCAAAAGCTGAAGACCTAGGAGAACCAAGGGCTGAACCCAAAGGACTGATGGAACCAAGGGCTGAACCCAAAAACCCTTAGTCTGAACCCAAAGGGCTGATAATCAGGATAACCAGTGCTGTAAGTTTTAGTCTGAAAGCCAAGAGACTTGACAGCCAAGAAGAGCTGATGTTTCAGTTTGAGTTCACAGGCAGAAAAGACCAATGTTCTAGCACCTGCAGTCAGGCAGGAGTTCCCTCTAACTTGTAGTTGGATCATCCTTTTTGTTCTGCTCAGGCCTTTGACTGGTTGGTTGCTGGCCACCCACATTAAGGAAGAAAATCTGCTTTACTCAGTTCTAATGATACAAATGTTAGTCTCATCAAAACACCCTCACACACATACCCAGAATATTGTTTGATCAGATATCTGGGCACCCATGGCCCAGGCCATTTGACATACAGAATTAACCATCACACTCTATTTTAGCCCTCCCTTCACCTGACTATTTTACTCATAGGTCTCAGTTGGGATGCCCCTTTTGGGAAGTGGATTCCAAGTACCTCAGATCATGATTAACTTTTTGTTCAATGTACTCAGATCAAATGCTTTCTTCCTATCATGGTTCTCCACCTCTGGATGATAAGTGTGGTTTGATTTAAGGAGAGCTTTTTCTGCTCATGACTGCATACTAAAGCCTGGCACAATGCCTGCAGTAGAAAAGGCTCTCCAAATTATTTTCTCCAACTGTACATATGAGCGATGGTCCACAGAGGGCCTGGAATCCCAGATTCCTTTCAGCAGGGAACATGAGCAAGAGGTGCTAACACAGTGAAAGAAAAGGAAGATAGGGAAATGTGCATGGTAGTAAGATGCATGGTGTGATAGCATCTTACAAATTCTAAGGCAAAATGTGAGAGAGAGTCTGAATTCAGTGGCAGTCTGTGTAATCATTACACAATTTATTGCATCAGAAAAACTTTAAGGAACCCAGCCTCTGACCTGGCAGGCTTTCAGGACCCTCATACTTCAATTCTATTCAAATAGTGGACATGAGCTAACAGCTTCAGCTTCATAGGGGCTCTGTCAGAAATGCATACTCTCAGACCTACTGAATAAAAATCTGCATCTTAATGTAGTCTCCAGGTGATGTGAGAAGCCTGAGAAGCTCTGAGCTATGGCTACTAACCAGTTGCATAAATATGGGGAACTTGCTTAACCTTGAGACCAACATCTCCTCATCTGTAAAGTGGGGACAGTGATACCCAGAGTTGTTGTAATAACTAAATGAGATCCCTCCTGCTGGCTGCAGTGCCTGGAGTAGAGTAGACGTTCAATCGGCTTTAATTTTTTGTTCATCGTGAAAGCCATGGGTAAATGGAAGTGGACAGAATGATCACTATGTCTGCTTTCTAGCTGCCATAGTGGGTTTCTGCTCACCTCAGTACCGATGCTCTCAACAAAAGCTTGCTTTTGCTAATTTCCTGATGAGTTTTGTGCAGAGAGCTTCGTCAATGCCATAAGGTTTGCCCATACCAACCGTAGTTTTGTTTGTTTGTTTTTACTTTGAATATTAGTTTCTTTCATTTCTGGGATCCACTTTGGATATTTTCTTGGATATTTACCAATGTTCACTGAGTACCAGTTATACTAAAGCTCTGCGTTAGATGTTGTTACAGACTCAGAAGATAAATAAAACCAATGCCCTGTCCTGAATGAATTCATAAAATAGTAGAGGAACATAAACACATATGAAGTCAGAAATTGAGAAGTGCCAGCCAAGGTGCTAAGAAAGTTAGAGAATGGAAACATTTCTTCTTAGTATAGATTTTACGTTTCCCTAGTAGCTGTTGTCTCAATTTATTTCTCATTATTGAAATACATATTTAATAAGTGGTACTCAAGCTCACCCTACAAAATTAATGTTCACTTTTTACTGTGCTCTTGTTTTGAGCGAGACTTATTCTCTTTCATATTTTAAAAATTGGAATTAATATGCTCTTTCAGAATAGTTCAATTTAATTACTACTTTAAAATTCAAAGAGAAACATCATTAAATATTAATAGGCTAATCTGCAAAAACAAATTTCTCTGGAAGTTTGGCGTAGGTGAATGCAGATTTGAGAAAGTATGACAGGCCTTGAGAAATAATAGGACTAAGAAGCAGTTTGCATTCTCTAGGCCTCATTTCCTTACTCATAAAATTGAGTCTTAGAACTGTGGTCCCCAGGTTCTACAGGTCTCTGCTGGTGGCATTAAGAAAAATAGCTGTTAAAGATGCAGCAAACCACTGTGGCTTGTGTATGCCTATGTAACCACCCTGCACAATCTGCACGTATACCCCAGAACTTAAAGTATAATATTTTTTTTAAAAAGCCATGTAGATACTGTTGGTGAGAGAAGGGAACTGACGTGATATGCAAAACAGTGTGACTAGGACTGTGGAGAACTGGAGAGACCTGCTTTGGGTGAGAGGGTAGTCATCACGTCACGTCACTTGGGTCCAGCCAATGTGTCCTCACGTCACTTGGGTCCAGCCAATGTGCCCTGCAGAATGTCCAGAACTTCCTTTTTAGAGGAAGCCAGAAATCTGTATTTTAATGTAAAATATCCTGTTTTTATTTTCATATTTTAAAATATTGGCTCAATTTTAAGCATAATGCTTGCCAAACCAAGCATGTCTATATTCTAAATCAAGTCTTCCGGCTTCAAGTTTGCAACTTCTCACCTATGCCAAGGGCCTATGAGCAGTCAATCATCAATCACAATTACCTAGCAGAGTTGACCCACAACTCAGTGATCCTCAGCCCAGACAAAGCATTGGCCTCATCTGGAGAGCATTTTACAACTAGCAGTTCCTGGGTCCCACCTGCAGTGATTCTGATTCAATCAGTCTTGGGTTGGTTTCTGACCTCAGTAGCTTTCAAAATTCCTCAGATGATCCCAATGTGCAGCTGGGTTTGAGAACCACTGGTCTCCAGGACTCGTCTCTCTCTCTACCTGGCTGCCACGGCTGGCCTTGCTCCCATGGCTCTTGGGTCCCCAGGACTGCCTAAGACCTTCTTCAGCAACACTCACCTTTTTCATTGTTCCAGAACATTTACTGGTGATGAGAGACTATAAAGAAGTCACAGCTTGCTTCCTTTCTGAAGGATGTTGTGATTTTGGCTCATTTGCAGTTCACGACAACTCTTCTCCAACAGCGTGCCATAGGCCATTGTCTCAGGTTCCCATTTTTCCACCAGCTGCAGAGCAGGAAGGGAAGAATCAAAGTGGATATCCTCTTGCAATTTTTCAATTTTATGCTGCCTAAACAATATTCATAACAAGCACCGTGGTAAATCTCTCATTTACTGTCACAGTTGTTCTACTGTTTTGGTGTACTTTTATATTTTATTCCCTCTAAGTATTGAAAACAAATTAAATTCAGCAAAATAGAAGATCCAGGGAATACAACAAATAATTATTCCTGCCAAGCGTGAGTATTTAGCACCTGCATGTTTGGGAAACGTTCAAATTGGTTTGCTTTGTATATGCTGTTAAAAGTGCTCCCTGGAGCTAAGGAAATCTCTTTTGGATTTACTTGTTATTTATGTATTTATTTGATTTTTTAAATGTAGGCAATAGGCAAATTAGGTTAGGTTGCAAGGTCTCTGGGTACAGTCACAAGATTTTGGAATATTGCATTTGGTCTGGATCTCATATAGGAGTCAGGTTTGGGTTGTTAATCTGTGGACCTGGGGGTGGATGGATTGTATTAAAGTAAGACTTTGTACGCTTTCATATCACTCATTTTTGTCATGTGGCATTATATTTCTCAGTGGCTAAAGCTTCACAAATGGCTCATAAATATTTTGTGAATGAAGGTTTGGGGATGATAGTTTGTCATAGCAAGAGTGAATTGATGCAAGGGATAGAAGAAAAGGAAAGTGAGCTGCAGAATTTTCACTGCTCCTGCATATCGTGGAGAACTGATTTAGAGGCCTGTGTAGTTTCTCCTTAATTACTTCAGAGATGGTTTTGGAAAATGCAACTCTAAATGGAGCGCAAGATGATTTATGGCACTATTTTATGAGATGGAATTAAAAATTCAAACCAGAATGTGTAACTGTGGCAGCATGGGGCTACTCATTAAGAGGCAGTGAACGCTGCCATTCATTTGCCTGCACCTGCTGGGAGTGGAGGGGGGAAACACGCTGATACCTGCCCACTTGACCTGGCTTGGCAAGAACAAGAGCTTCCTGGATCAGTGACTGGAGAAAAACTCTTTAGGGAGATGGGAGAAACTCCCCAACTTCTGTGATGAGAACAGTTGGCAACTTACACAGTACAGGACAGTCGGCATCCATGCAGCGTGGAATCCAGACACACAGCTCTGCAATTTAAGAGCCTGTGGCTCAGCTTTCTTTATCTGTCAAATGGGATTGGTAACAACCACAGGCTGCTCTGTAAAGATGACATAAAATCATATATGGAGAAGCTGCTGGTGATCTAGATCATGGGATATAAATGTGAATTATAGTGTGTTATTATAAAAATCTCCAAGGAAACTGCCTCAGCATCTTTTACTATTATTATTAGCATGAAGCTGAACAGTTGCTTCACAGCTTGGTGGTCTACCTAGGAGGTATGCTGGAGGTCACGAAGAACCCGATTTTGTGAAAATTCTCTGGATTTTGCCCATTAGCATCTATCTAACCTTGATGGAACTCTGGTTGCATGCACAGGATATTGGGTCAGTACTCATGGTCTACTCACATGTGCAAAAAAGATGCAGTTTCTCCATCTCATCTATAAGTGATAGGCTTTTTCTTAAGATCACCCTTCCACTACGTTGTGGGGATAGATCAACTTGGTAACTTGAGTCTGAGAGAGGCGAAATTATCTTTTCAGATTTCTCAGCCTCTAGGAAAAAATGCTAAGACCTTTCAATTTCCCTTATTTCTGCTCCAACAGCCCTCTAAAATGGTTCATGTGACCTTGAGGCAGCAGACTGATGGAATCCTAAGTCCCAGGCAGAATCTTTTGCTGCCTCTGCTCTCTGAGTGACGTTCTTGTGTCCACCTGGTCTCTGTCAGCATCTGTAGCCAGCATAACTTGTGGTGGGTTGGTTCACTCTTGCTCCATTGGGTTCAGTAGCCTTCTTCTGCAACTTGACCTCACCTGGATTCTTTGTCATCCTCTGAGTTTCAGCCACATCCCCTTTCCACCCCTGGTGTGGTCCCGATATAAGGTTCCTTCTCTCCTCATTATTAGAGGCCTATTGCTTCTGAACTCCACTGCCTTGAAGTTATCCCTCACAGGCTGGCAGGAGGTCCCAGGCCCCACCCACACTACTCCAGAAGCAAGAGTGGCTCCAGTAAGTTAAACCCTGGCCATTCCTCTGTTGACAATGTTGGAGTCACTAATTACCTTGATGTCACCCTCTCCCCTCACCTACTCCTCACCAATGTGATGCAGTGATACTCTCTACCAGAATCTGTTCTAGAGTTCTTTGCTTTTGACTTTTTCATCTATTAGCTAAATTATCTAAAATTCTCCTTGATCTCTGAATCAAAGTCTTGACTCTTAACCTCCTGCCTCTTGGACTCAGTAACCAGGAACTGCCGAAGACTGGCTGGACTTGCGTTTGCTCCATAGCACATATTTCTTCTGTTTTGGCAAACAATTTTACGGCCTGACTGTCATGAATGGAAGGGTCATCTTACAACACTATGGAAAACACTTTAAGATCTGAGTCCTCCAGGTTTGGTTCTGGTTATGCAAAATTGCTTTAACCTTTAGATAAATATTTTTCAACAAAGCCTGGCTTCAGAGGCTTTTGTCTTACTGCAAAATCGTATTCTGAATGATAAACATAAACGTAGCTATTTCTTTCACATATACTCCCTCTCCTAAACACTCAGAGCCCATGTGTCAGGTACTGTTCTAGGTGCTAAGGATACAATGGTGAAAAAAACAATAAATTCCTGCTTCCAAGAAGCTGTCTTTCTAGTGGAGAGTGACAGACAGTAAACCAGTTGAATAAGCAAAATAAATATACAAGGTGTTGA
Source organism: Cacajao melanocephalus (assembly GCA_963573385.1). Taxonomy (NCBI): domain Eukaryota; kingdom Metazoa; phylum Chordata; class Mammalia; order Primates; family Pitheciidae; genus Cacajao; species Cacajao melanocephalus. Next base: position 15,783 of record CAUYLG010028872.1, read on the forward strand.
TATGTGATATGGAGGAAAATCGAGAGAGAATAAGTGATGCAGATGAGTTTCTGGACTTTAAGAGTGACGTTTGAACTAGACTTGATGGATGCAAGAAAGAAAACCATGACATATGGATTATCTGAGAGAAGGCCATGCTAACAAAGGTCATATAAAAAATTAAAAATAGAAAGGCATGTTAATATTTTCAAAATATCCTGACACTTTGCCATCATTGATCCTAAAACTGCTTGATGCTTTGTATATCCAGACTAAATATTATTAACAAATTATTGTTTCTAAAATGCCACAAAGATCAAGTCAAGGATCTCTGGGGACTCTTTATTACTTATATGACAAAGTCATTTATTTATTCATATAGAATGTAATAAGAGCTGTGAATAAACAAAAATGAATCTGATAGTGTGATATAGTTCCTGCTTTCAAGGAGCTCTTGATGAGTCAGAGACGATAGACTTAATAATAAGACTGTGTAATAAGATTGATGCCAGACATGAGTATGGGGTCTTTTGGAAATATAGAGGCATCTAATATGACCTAGGTGGGAGAGGGAAGTCAGAAGAGAACTTCTCAGAGAAAGAAATACTGATCTGGATCTTAAAGGGCGAGTAGAAGTTACCGAAACAATGCTGTGGAGGAAGTGAACAAAGCAGAAGGGGCAACATCAGTTAGTGCATCCAGATGGGCCATGCAAGGTGAGCTAAATGTGGCTCATAGCTTCTGGAAGGAAGGCATGAGGTGGGTGATGATGAGAAACGAGGCTGGAGATGTGGACACAAGTAGGAAAGCCAAATTAAGTCCAGATTCCTTCACCAGCACATCTTCCTTACAAGGCACTTTTCCAGCAGTGAGTCAACTCCAGCCTTTGCTCTGTTTAGGTTGAGCTGGGTGTCCGGAGTGTCTTCCCTCTGCCGCTCATTCCTACAAAGAGTATGTGTTTCTCCTGACTACAGCCACCATAGCCTGGGAGCCCTCCTTCATTGTGGCTGCCCAGGTGACCTAACCAATATTTGCCTTAGGTTCCACTCAGGCTAGCTCAGTCACTGCTCCCTTTTGTTGTCATTTAAATGTTTCATGTATATATTTTCATTTTATGGATTAAAAATTTGAGGGCACAAACTACCCTATGTTTCTCCTACATTGTCCAGCATAATGCTCTGCATGCTCAGAATGCATTTGTTAAAAAATGCATTTTATTATTTTAAGCCTTCATTGTCCAATATGGTAACCATGAGCCCCAGACAGTTACTTAAATTTAAATTAAGATGATATATGAACCTTCAGTTTCTTGATCTCATTAGTCACGTTTCAAGTACTTAGTACATGCATGGCTAGCGGCTGCTGTATTAGGCAGCACAGAAAACATTTCCATCATCACAATTGGCCATCACTGCCTTAGAATACTTTTTAAAAGGAATTTCCAGGTGAGAACTGCTTCAGGCCATTTTTGGAATCATACCTATAAATTGCCAAAAGAGTGCCAGTCAATTCTATTGCACATGATATTAAAGCTATTGATGAAACATTAAAATATGACTCCAGGTAATTTATTTTTACAAGCTTGGCAATACACAAAATGTAGATATTTATTGAAGAAATAAAAATAATAGCATTTTATTGATGTCTACTCTGTGCCAGGTAGTATACTAATATGCTATATATTTTTATGCTATACATCTTTTAATCTTTAGCCCTTTGAAATATATATTATTAAAGAAGAGGAAACTGAGGTCATTCTTGTGAAATAAATTACTTAGGATATACAGTCAGAAAGAAGTAGAGCCAGTATCCTAATCCAGAACTGTTGACCCAAAAGCCTGTCTAGAGAATATTTTATCTATCATCTATCATCTATCTATCTATCTATCTATCTATCTATCTATCTATCTATCTATCTTTGTCTTGTTTTCTCATATATATATGCATAATTTGTCAATATCAGCCATCCAGATCTAAGAAATGCTACCATTTTCCATAGTCACATCTTTCTATGAAATAAAGACCTAAACATTTAAATATATCTTTAGCCCTTCTACACTAGTCCATTTTCACACTGCTATAAAGAACTACCTGAGACTGGGTAATTTATTTAAAAAACAAACAACCAACCAAACATTTAATTGACTTACAGTCCTCCTGGCTGAGGAGGCCTCAGGAAACTTACAATCATGATGAAAGGCAAAGGGGAAGTAGGCATGTCTTACATGGCAGCAGGAGAGAGAGAGTGAAGGAGGAAGTGCCACTTTTAAACCATCAGATCACATGAGAACTCACTACCATGAGAACTGCCTTGGGGAAACTGCCCCCATGATCCAATCACCTCCCACTCAGTCCCTCCCTTGACATGTGGAGATTACAATTCATGATGAGATTTGGGTGGGGACAGAGAGCCAAATCATAACATCTTCCCTGATTCCATTCTTTTTTCTTCTTTCCTCTGCAAGGATAACTACTATGCTGAAGTTAGTTTGTTCCTTTTCATTCAGGTGTCAGTAGTTTTAGTATGCTTACATTATCCAAAAGCAGCATATAGTATTATTTTGAAAATTTTTAATTTAAATAAAAGGCATGTAGTATTATGTGGTTGAAATTTCTACCCAATATTTTATTTCAGGATTTATTTCTGTTGATGCGTGTAGCTTTGCTTCATTTATCTCTACTGTTCAGTATTACTCCACGTCAATTTAGTACAACTTACTCATTCTCTTATTGATAGATATTTCTGTTGTTCCTAATTTTTGTCCATTGCACAAAAAGCTGCAGATAAGGTCTGCATATACGTTTCCTTAAGCTTATTGCAAGCATTTATCTAGGATATATATTTCAGAAGAAAATCACTGGGTGCTTGATAGTATACATTTCCATGTTATTAGATATCAGTAAATTGTTTTTTAAATGGAGATTTCAATTTATATTCCCATTGACAATGTTTGAAACTTTTTGTTTTCACACACTTTGGTATACTTGGAATTTTTATACTTTTAAATTTTTGCTTGTTTGATGAGTATAAAATAAATGGTTTTTCACCTTAATTTTTATTTTCTTAATGAAATTGAGCATATTTTCTTCTATTTAGTGGCTATCTAAATATCCTCTTCTGTGGCTTGCCTAATCCTATTCATTGGCCAAATTTCTATTGGGCTATTGATTTATTTTTTAGTGATTTGTGGGAATTCTTTATATGTTTTGATTACGGATTGTTATTTATGTGGGTTGTAAATGACTTCCCGGTTTGTCTTTTCTTTGTCTTTTCATTTTATTCATAGACGTTTTCAATTTTGATGTAGTTAGATTTATAATTCCTTCTTTGGAGTGTGTACTTTTAGTATCTTAAGATTTTTTTCATACATCAACATCAGAAAGATAATCTCATATTTTTTTCTAAAAGTTTTAAAGCTTTGCTATTTACATTAAGGATCTCAGTCAATTTGGATTTTATTTTGTGTATAATGTAATGCAGGTATCTACTGTTTTCATATAGATCACGAACTTGTCTATTTTAGTTGTGACCAGCCACCCTTCTCATTATGCAGAATGCAATGGTGTCATTTATGGAGTCACCTTGTGTGTGTGGGCCTGGGTCTGATCTCTCTTCTTTGCTGTTGGTCTCTTTATTTATCCCATTATTTATAATCTTGTGATTTTTGACATGTTATATTACACTTATTTTCCCTTTGTATCATTCTTTGAAGTGGTTTGGTTAGTCTTAGCCCTTTTTTTTTTTCACTCTTAGGTTTTGGAACAGCCTGCCAAGTTTTGGTTTATGATTTTTCCATTCTGCCAAACTACTTTTAAGTCCCACTGTGGTGCTAGCAGCTTTTTAAAAAATTACTTTATGCTGTTTCTAAAAGATAACAGTCTCTCTCAGGAAGGATAATGAGATTAAATCTGAGGATGACACTGGGAAAGAGGTAGTAGTTGATCCTGTCAAGCCGTAGAGACTTTGACCAAGAACAGATGGACAGATATAGGTGAGAACTGGTCATTGGCTGTGCAGGCCTGAGGTTAAATGCATCATTCACTTAAGCAGGGCTAGAATTAAGATGTCAGACACATCATATGCAGGACGATAAGCCAAGATCTTGGAAGGATAAGGGTACTGGAACAGCCAGGGCCTATGACAATTGCCTGGATACCTAAGGGGGGATGTTAGTTACCTCACAAAAAGCTAACGAAAGTAAGGTCACTGCAACTGGAAGCATTTCTACACTAGTTATCAGCCCATTATCCCAGATTGAGATCCTCTCTTGTAATAAGACAGCATGGCACAATGGAGTAAGGAGCAGGACTTTCAAATCCAACAGGTGTGGACTTCAGCCCAGAGCCACCACAGGGGAGCTGAATGATCTTGGATGAGGTTCTTTGTATTTTCTAAGCCTCTGTAAAATGAGGACGATTCTAATTTCTACCTCACAAGTGAGAAAAGCAACAAGAAAAATGCATGGCAAAGGGTAAGTGCTTAAAAATGTCATTTTATTCCATTACAAATGACCGTGGACCTATTAAAAGTGAGTCACTTCCCAAATGCCAGAAAGTATATCCTCATCCCTCCAGCATCTTCTTTGTCAACTTTGGGGGATTCATTTCATTCCAGTCACGTGCACAATCATGTACCATGAGGACATTTCGGTCAACAATGGACTACTTATATGACAGTGGTCCTATAAGATTATAACATCATATTTTACTATACCTGTTCTATGTTTAGATATGTCTAGATATACACATATTTACCATTGCATTGCAATTCCCTACAATATTCAGTACAGTAACATGCTATACAGGTTGGTAGCCTAGAAGCTACAGGCTATACCGCATAGCCTAGGTGTGTAGCAGACTATACCATCTAGGTTTGTATAAGTACACTCAGTGATGTTCACATGACAACAAAATCGCCTAATAATGCATTTCTCAGAACATATCCCCATCATTAAAGGATTCATGACTGTATTTCCTTCTGCTGCAAATACTGACTAATAGCAGCTTGTCACTGCATTGGACTCTGTGCCTATGGATGCCGTAAGCCTCAGCTCATAATCTTCTCTTTTCCAGGTCTTAACCTGGGCTCAGAAACCAGCCACTCTTCACTTCTCAGACAGGGAAAGTAATAATAATTTCTCTCTGCCTCAGTTTCCTCATCTGGAAATGAGTCAAATCTTAGTTTTGGTTATGAACATAAGTAAATGGGTGGATATGCAAAAGTGCTTAGTAGAGTGCTCAGTGTATATGGGCCTTCTATAAATATTGGTTAAATAAATGTCCTATGCTAGACAGCATAGAGTTTAAGAGTCTATTCACAGATTGATGACAGACAGTTTGGGTCAAATGTAGGCTCTGCCACTCATTACATGTTGGGGAAAGGTGCTTAAAGTTACTTTCTGTCAGTCTTAGGTCCTCCCTTGTGAACTAGGAAAATGAGTAATCTTCATCTCTGGATTTGTTCTGAGGATTAGTAGAAATAAGCTATATAAACTGGCTGGCACACTGGAACCACTCAGCAAATCGGAAATTTTATTAAATATTATCACTACACTCCTAGCAGAGGATTGCTTGCTCAGGGACTTGTTCAATTTGGGATAATATTTGAGTCAAGGATGAGGGTGATGGCCAGACTAATGCAATAGAAATTCTAGGCTTTAATTTTTAGCACATCATTTGGTGGGCAAGGCTGGTGAACCCCTCCTTACCCCTCCACACAGCTTAATTTACCAAAGCATAACCCATCACATCCATATTGGGTGTGGCTGGTATATGCATAAGCCATGATCTGAAGCCTTCCTGGTTTGTGTCTAGGGGCTGCTCTGTCCCCTTATAGAACTTGGCCACTTCCCCTCTTTTGGCCTTTGTACCCGAAGAAGAGAAATTGTCTTCTTTCCATCCTAAGTGGCTGGAGGGTGACACAGAAGCATTTGAGTTTTCCTCTTTCTCTCTGTATGTTTCAGGATAGGCATCCCGAGCTCCCCCAAGGATGTGACCAGAACAATATGAGAGATTGGAATCACAGTTGTGCTAGCCACTAAACTCAGTCTGCAAGTTGGAAAAATAGACGCAAGAAAGGGAAAGGAGATGGGAGTTGGAATTATTTTAATCTTAAAGAAGTTAGATATAATTACAAAACAAAACCTGAGTATCACAGCTGTGGTTATCCACCCAAACACAATCTTCACAGTTTGTGAATTTAGCTTCCTATTCATTAGTGGCTCTCCCCCAGTTGGTGAATGTGCTCTAATCATAAATGAATTTTTAATAGCTTCAAACCAAAGGAATTACAGCACAAAGGTCACTGTTTATTTTTAAATGACTTTTTGTAATGTAATACCAAAGACCCATAATAAGAAAATTCACTCCTCTATAACTGGTTGGAGGATGAAAGACCACTTTTCTCAAAGCTCCAGAGTGACAATGTCACGTTAAAGCCACTGAAATAAATGGAGGTCTCAAGAGTAGCACTACGCCCTCATGCGTATACTCACAGGCTTCTTTCAGGAAAAACTATCTGTAGCTCAGTCTCAGAGGGCCTGAGAATATTGGCTAGACTATAAGAGCAGGTATAGCAAGAAAAACCAAATTAACAATAACTTAAGTCAAATGAAAATTAATTTATTGCTCTCCTTAAAATCCAGGCTGATGTGGAAGTTCTGTTGTAGTACATAGTCCTCAGCAGTTCAAGTGCCTTTATAATGTTCCTCATTTTTGGTCAACACATGTCTGGATGCCAGACACTATAAAGAGGAAAGGGGAAGGGGCAGGCATACACCTTGATTTTAAGGACATGATCCTGAAATCCCATATGTCTTTTCTGCTCACAGGCCATTTGTCCAAATGTGGTCATGTGACACATTCTGCAAGGGAAGCTGGCATATGTAGTCCTAGCCTTGGGCAGCCATGTTGTCAGCTAAAAATCCAAAAGTGACAGAGGTGATAGGAAAGATCAGATGAGACCTGGGCCAAACTGTGTTCATAAGGCCTAAAGACGTTAATTTGGGTGTACCACAGGGCCTAGGAGAGGTTCCCATTATGAGCCAGCTCTCAAAGCCTTCATCCATCTAGGTAGAACTAGTCATCCATTGCTACCTAGAAACGTATGCCTCAGTAATAGATTTTTCAGACAGTGCACATATTTTAGACCCTTTTAATCTAGGTAGTCTAGCAGAAGAGATAAAGAGATAATGATTATACAAGCAGACAGCTGTATATACCATAGGGAGATTCCAATCAAGTGTCAAAAAATTCAGTAAGTGCAGGTTATACTTGCCATACAAATGCCACCTTTTTCCTGGTCCACTCATTTGCCACTTCTTATGCACTCATAAAGCCAAGTGATGTTAGTTCTTGACTTTTCTAGCAAAGGTGGCAGCCAAGGAGAAAGTGTTCTAAGATAAGCAAATAAATGTGTATAGTTTCACTTTGGCTAGGATATAGGGAGCTGAGACTGGAAAATGGCAGATAGATATGGGAGGCTGGGGCTAGATTTTACAAAAGATGATGGTATTATGTCTTCTCAAACAGCTATTGATAACATTGGACAGGTTCATAGAATTCCACTTACTAAGGGCACTCACTAACTTAGCAGAAAATAAAATGGAATGTACAGACTCTGTTCCACATGGGTTAAAAGAACTGGCTACTATAAACAGTGGCAACCAGGCAACCAGCATTTCTCTCTTCTCTCCTTCCCTGGAATCAGTCTTAGGTGAGAAAGGAAGCAGCAGTAACTGTCTATCTGTTGAGTTTTTAGGAGTACCAAAATTTGCTCACCGATTTCTGATGACAGAAAATTCCCAGGTATTAACTCTCAGTTTTATCTGAGGTATGATCATAACTGCCGCTTTTATCCCCTCTTTTTCTTCCTCCTCCTTCTTTATCTTTGTTACAAAGGGAAACATTGGACTATAGAGACTTCATTTGTTAATGCATAAAAAAAATGAGGAGCAGGCATCTGTGTACCAGCTCCAGGTCAGCCTTGAAGGGGTAACCCTGGCTCAGGACATGCCTAGTTCAGCTTTTTGAAACAGACACTTCACTGTTTCATACTATTAGGGGCTCTGAGAAGAAGGGACTCATCAATGACCTAGTTGAAAGATGTATGGCCTTTTCTCACCAAGATCACTACGGAAAAGAAGGTAGTGGTGAATAGGTGATCTAAGAAAGGAGATAAGATCAATTTTATTTTTCTAATCACTGGCACTTGGGCAAGGCATTGGAATCTTCATAGGATAAAGACATGAGGATTCTAGACAACCGTCTGTAGACCCAACAGATCTGAGTAACACTGGGCATCATGTGGATTCCACAGGAATATGGAACACAATTAAGCTACAATTGACACATTAAATTACTGTGGTGATTATGGGCACTCAGTTATACATTTGACATGTGTCCCATTAATCATTAGGAAATTAATTAACAATTTAGGTAGATGTAATGACATTTTTCAGATAATGTAGTCCAAACACACGAAGATATGGAAATGTGAGAGGTTAAGAAAGGAGGAGCAAAATAACTTGATTAGTACTGTGTATCTTCTGAATGCTTAGAAAGTTTGGAATAATCAATGTATCTGACTTTATTTGCCGCAGGTGAAGAAGATGTATCCTGAATGCATACTTAGCACAGAGTTGTCTTTCCATCTTTGTATTCAGGAAGTACAGTTTGTATTTTACAGAATAACCTTCAGCTATGTGAAAACATAGCAAGATGAAGGGTAAAAAAAAGAGTGAGAAAAAAGAGAATTTTTTGTTTTGTTTTTGTGTTTCCTCAGGAAAGTGCTTTGATTCTTCTTGTTTTTTAAGAACACATTTTCTAAATGTAAAGTTTTAACCTCAGAGGCATCTTGGAAAGAAAATAATAGACTCAACTTACATCTCTAGCACTGTAAGTTAAATATCTTGAAGAGCTTAAATACTTTAAAATACTAGCCCTAGTCCTACCCCTGGGCAGCCATGTAAAATATTTCACATAAATTATGAAAAAAAAATCTATGAACACTCATGAAAGAACTAAATGCATGTATCCTAAATACAAAGAGAAAGTAGAATCCTAGGATATAAATAGGCACCAAAGCTGGCTTTTACCTTAAAGTTCTCTGTTAAACCTTGGGAACTCTGAAATTTCAACTTTGATTGCTTCATGGGGTTAGGGGTAGATATAACGGTACAGAAATTAAATTCTAAGCCCACTAAAGTGGAGAAATTTAAAAAGAAATTTCTGAATAAGGCTCAGGTATGAATAGGAAATAAAACCTGCCCTTCAGACAAAAATAGCAAAGAAACTTGCCCTTCTCAAACATGGCTCTTGGTGGGAGGAAAAGAATGTCACCAAGAATATATAGCTAAAAGCCAGTCTTCACGCAGTTTTTTGGTCAAACATTATGTTACCTGTATAATCTAAAATAAATATGTAATTTATTTTATCATAGTCTTGAGCTAGTAGTCTCCCAAATTTACTTTCCCTTCCTTATTCTCCAATAAGAGAAAGGGCAAGCAAACTGAAATTCCCCTCAGATTAATGCTGTGTTTTAACCTAGACGTCAAGAAATTCCCACTGAAAAACGTATGAGGAAAAGATGCTTCCCATGTTTAGTGTCAAAAAGCTTGTACACACACACACACACACACACCACACACCTCCATCAGTGAGAACCAGCAGAAATGAGATAGCAAAACCAAGACTTCAATACTGAAAATGTCTTGATTTTGTAAAAACCTGTAAAGTGCTCAATTGCCAGAATTAGTAGATATGAAATATAAAATAATATGTTTAATATGCTTAAATAGAGCTTGAAGGCGTGTGTCAAAAATATTAGACATTAAGAAATGAATAAGCAGATTTGAATAAGAACCAAATAAAACTTCTAGAAATTAAAAGCACAATAATTAACATTAATACTCAATGGATGAAATAACAACTTAGACACAAGTAAAGAAAGAATTAGAGTGCTGCAAGATAGATCCAAATACATTGTCCAAAAAGCAGTCTAGACAGATCAAACATCAAAAGATGTGAAAGATATAATACCAGCACTTTGGGAGGCCGAGGAGGGTGGATCACGACGTCAAGAGATCGAGACCATCCTGGTCAACACGGTAAAACCCCGTCTCTACTAAAAATACAAAAATTAGCTGGGCATGGTGGCGTACACCTGTAGTCTCAGCTATTCGGGAGGCTGAGGCAGGAGAATTGCTTGAACCCAGGAGGCGGAGGTTGCAGTGAGCCGAGATCACACCATTGCACTCCAGCCTGGGTAACAGTAGCAAAACTCTGTCTCAAAAAAAAAAAAAAAAAAAAAAGATGTGAAAGAGATGTTAAAAGATATGTCAAGTGAGAAAGATTAAGATTTGCCTAAATGAAATTTCAGAAAGAATGGATAGAATGGAACATAGAATATATTTTAATATCTAATGGTTTGATAACATACAATGGCTTGACATGTTAAAAGATACCAACTTAAGATATAGGAAGCTCACCGTACTCCACCTCCCCTCCAAGGGGGAAAAAAGTAAGTCCACATACAAACACCAGAAAGTACAGAGCCCAAAGATAAAGACATCTTAAAAGCAGCTAAATAGAAAGATCAAGTTGTAGAGAGATTAGGTGGACAACTGATTTCTCCATGACATTAAGGGAAAACAGAAGACACTATAGAAAGAAAAAAATCTCTGCCTATAAAATTCTTTACGCAGTCAAGCTATCTTTCCAAAATTAGGATGAAATAAAGACATGTCAAACATAGTCTGAGATAGTTTGCAACCTAAATACCATTTCTAAGGGATATTATACAGAATATATTTCAAGTAGAAAAAAAAGGATCTAAAGCAGAAAGTCTGAGAGGTAAGGAATGATGGACTTGGAAATTAGTAAATAGCTGTGTAGAGCTAAATATTGTTGATTGCTTAAAGCAATGAAACATTATATTTCATTTTTGGATAAAAGATGTTTAGTACTAAATTTTTAAAGTACGATGGTATATAAGTCAAAAGTAACTAAAGGCTTTCTAATTTCAGGAGAAGGGTAAATCATCTTTGGACCCTCATAGATATTTGTGTTAAAACAGTTTGATAAGCACTAGATTATTAAGCAGAGAACATATAACTTCTAAACCAGTGATAGCGGAAAGAGGGAAATAGAATTAGAAAATGAAGAAACAAGCAAAATGAAACAAACAAAAAACCAAAAATCCCTCTATCATTTTGAGAGAAAGCAATGAAGAATGGGAGAAGTGGGTTCAAAGAGACAGCATGAAGCAACATGAAAAAATAAATTCAGGCTGGGCGTGGTTGCTCACACCTGTAATCCCAGCACTTTGGGAGGCCGAGGCAGGCGGATCACCTGAGCTCAGGAGTTCAAGACCAGCCTGGCCAGTGTGGTGAAACTCCATCTCTACTAAAAAATACAAGAATCAGCTGGGTGTGGTTGCATGTGCCTGTAATCCCAGCTACTGGAAGGCTGAGTCAGGAGAATTGCTTGAAGTGGGAGGCCAAAGTTGCAGTGAGCCAAGATCATGCCATTGCACTCCAGCCTGGGCAACAGAGCAAAACTCCATTTCAAAAAATTTAATTAATTAGTTAATTAATTAAAATATCACAGTGACATACAAATAGTGGTTATTGGCCGGCCGAGGCGGGCGGATCACAAGGTCCAGAGTTCAAGACCAGACTGGCCAACATGGTGAAACCTATCTCTACTAAAAAATACAAAAATTAGCTGGGCATGGTGGCTCATGCCTGTAATCCCAGCTACTTGGGAGGCTGAGGTAGGAGAATTGCTTGAACTGGGACCAGGAGGCGGAGGTTGCAGTGAGCTGAGATGGCACCACTGCGATCCAGCCTGGGCTACAGGGCGAGACTCCATCACAAAAAAAAAAAAAAAAAAAAAAAAAAAGAACAAATAGTGGTTATTTATATATTTTAATACTGTACAGTACTGAAAATTAACAAACTATTCCCCAAAACATGTTCTTTCCTTCTGCCTGGCACATGTCAGCTCTGTCAGCTACAGCTGATGTTTCCCTGCCTCTAGTGAAGCTAGGTCCTTCTCTAGAACTAAGTTTCTGCCAAAGAAATGTTTGTAAATATGATACACTTTTCTTTAGCTTTTCTTTTACAATGAGATCCCAACATTTTTTGGTCTAGACTTTTTTCTTTTCTGTTCTCTGGGATGAAATATGACCATGCCTAGAACCCAGATTTGGCCAGACAGATGAGGTCATAGCTCTAGGGGGTGCATGGCAACCAGATGGATGATCCTGAGTCCTGTGTGACCACGTAGAGTAAAGCCACAACCCAGCTTCCAATGCTGTCTAAAAAACTCTTACCTGAAAGGAAAATTAACTTGTCTTTGTTTACACCGCTGCATTTTTTTGTTGTTTGTTTGTTTTTTAGTAGAGATGGGGTTTCACCATGCTGGTGAGCCACACTGGTCTGGAACTCCTGACCTCAGGTGATCTGCCCTCCTTGGCCTCCCAAAGTGCTGGGATTACAGACGTGAGCCACCGTGCCCAGCCTGCGTTAGTTTTGTTGTTGTTGTAGTAACTTAGCCCCTATCCTAATAAATGCCATGTGCATCAATATAAATAAAGCTCTAAAGTATAATGTTCAAGTAAAGAATAATATCACAGAAGATAGCATATAGTGCTCTTCCATATCTAAACACACACACACACACACACACACACATATATATATATATATAATTATGTAAGTGGGGAAAGATAGTACATATTTACATACGCACAGAGAGAGACATTCAAAGCTAAGCAATATTTTATTTGGAGATTTACATAGATGGTAAAATTATGATATCAGCAAATAAGCTACAACTCAGAATAATGATTCATGATGACCTTTGAGGAGTACTGTGGAAAATGTGATTGAGGAGTGATACACAGGGGACGATTTATTAACTGAGGTGGTGAGTACATGGATGTTAATTCTATTATTATTATTTAAAATATATAGGAATGTGCCCTATACTATTTTATAAGTGTGAATAGTTAACAATGAAAATAAATAACAGAAAATAGGGAGCCAGGAGGCCTAGGCTCTAGGTCAGGTAGTTCAATTAAGTACATGCACAAACTTTGACAAGTAACTTATATCTCTATGTCTCACTTTCCTTTTCTGTAATAACAGATCCTTTTGGATTTAACTTCTATACATTTTCATTGAATCTTCATACAGGCTGGACCATGTTTTCACAGAAGTCATAAGATTCCCTGAACATTGGACTAGTTTTAGAGAATAAAAGTTTTCCTCTCTCTGTAGTTTTAGAAGAGAGCATAATTCTGTAGGTTATGGAACAGAAAGTAGAGAATAGATTATAATAAGAAAATTCAGAAAAAGAAGTTCAAGAAGCTAAATGAAGTTACCACAGTATCAGAAACAGATGTAAATAGAGGTATATGTAAATTCTTTTTCATGTACTGGATCCAAAATATGTTTTAAAATATTGGAATACTATGCAGTCATAAAAAATGATGAGTTCATGTCCTTTGTAGGGACATGGATGAACCTGGAAACCATCATTCTCAGCAAACTGACACAAGAACAGAAAATCGAACACAGCATGTCTCACTCATAGGTAGGTGTTGAACAGTGAGAACACATGGACACAGGGAGGGGAGCATCACACACTGGGGTCTGTTGGGGGGTACTAGAGGATGGACAGTGGGCAGTAGGGAGTTGGAGAGAGACAACATGGGGAGAAATGCCAGATATAGGTGATGGGGATGGAGGCAGCAAACCACACTGCCGTGTATGTACCTATGCAGCAATCCTGCATGTTCTTCACGTGTACCCAAGAACCTAAAGTGCAAAATATCTATATATCTATATCTATATCTTTATAGATATAGATATCCCTGGGAAGTTTTTGTTTGTTTTTTGCTTGGTTTATTATATTGTTTTTCTTGGGGAAAGTTTTTTTCTAATGTGTTTGTTCCACATTAAACCACAAAAATGTTTAACTTTACCAAACTTCAGTTCCTTATCTGTAAATGCAGAAAGATACTACTTATAGTATAGGATTATTTTCAGGATGAAATGAGATAATGGAAGCATAGTGCTAAGTACAACATCTAGCACTTAGCATTCAATCAAGGTTAGAGGTGATGATGATCATGAGAAAGGAGAGAAAAATAATGAGATGGGGACGTCTGCATTTTAAGCAGTGCAATGATTTCCAATAAAAATTCTGGGGTTTTAAGTTTGTTTTAATAGAGTTATATTTGTGTGAATGTAACTATATCAAGAAAAAGAAAAAAACACTCAGTCCCTCTGATGGTGAAGCACTCATTCCATGACCATAAGGAGAGTGTATAAAAAAGTGTCCCCACAGGCAGGCATGGCTGCAAAGCCACGGATTCACCAAAAGTGTGAGCCTTAGTCATTCAACGACAGATTTTTCAACATCTTTTTTTTTTCATATTGATATGGCCTTGCTTTTCAGATATGCTTCTGAATGTCAGTTAAACAAATTGGTAGAATATCAGCAACAATTATTCTTACTACTTCTTATTACTTATTCCCCTCTGTCTTTCTCCTCCTCCTTTCCTTTTTCCTCCCCTTTTCTTCTTCCTCTTTATCTTCTTTTCCTTTTATTTCTTCGATTCTGCCTCCTCCAATTTTTTAAAATAATCATCACACCATCATCATTTATCAATTATAGCAAACAACTCTTTTCTCTCCAGCACCCTTTTTCTGCCTCTTTTTCTTGATGCTTCTTTCCCTCATTTTATATGATTAAGAGGGGCATGGCCCTTCCTTTCCAAGTCTCTACCCAGCCACAGGTGAAGGCACAGGTAGGAATCTGGCTAAACAGAGTAGCCTAGCTCCCTGAGCATGGTAATTGATGAAGTGTTGATATCTGCCTGAAGCAAAGCCAATTAGACACTTGTCAGATATTTGAGATTTGATATATAGAAGCTGCAAAGAAGGTAGGACCTCCTTCTTCGTGATTAAAAAAAAAAAGAAAGAAAGATGTATACAGAAGTTAATTACGGCTTTTTTAACCATAATCATTTGGAAGAATTTGTTTGCAGGAGGAAAGAGGGTAAAACAAAATTAGAAGAATAAACGAAAGCAAGAGGGCAAGAGAGGATGAGAGGAAGAGAGACAGAGAGAAAGAGAGTGTGAGAAATAGAGAGAACTAGGGAAGAATTTGATGATAATTTTTGATAACTGGATTCAAAATTTCTCAAGCCACATTTATACATAAAAGCTTTTAGTTACATGAAAACATACCTTTTAAAAAATTGAACCAGTTTGAGTTGGGTTTTTGTCATTGATACCACAAATATTTATTACACGATAATTTGAATGAATTAACTTATGATTCAAGTTATAAGTACTAGCATGTAAATTTGTAATCAAAAAAGACACGCAACATAAAAAATACATATTTTTCCGAGCCCTCTTATTAAACATGGATCGTTAGATCAACTAAATTTTTCTGGCTGGTCTGAATAAGTCATAGTGAGTAGACAACTCAATTTGAGATAAAGTTTCTTACTTAAAAGTTTTTAAACATGAAACCAACTTTCTTATTGTATTGTTCTGTGAACAGCAGTATACTTATACAATATTTGTTTATAAAATTTGTATGGTTTATAAACAGTAGTATTAGAAAAATTTAACATTTGTCATGCATTGCATGAGTGGCCGAAACAGACACCATGTTTGAAGAAAATTTTAAAAACAACAAAATCAGTTATTTTTCACTTGCTTTTGGCTCCATATTTAAACAGAACAAAGTGAATATAGTAAATATTTCACATATGTAAATACTGGTATCACATCTCTATTAATCATGTAGTACAACATTTGATATTCTCAATTAAAACCCTTAATTTGTCTGCTATAATGCCTGCAGTCCCTAGAGTAATTGCTCTCTTATTTTCCTGGATAACTTATTTAGGGAAAAATAAAATAATGAAATGATCTTAAAAATGAAAAGGCTTGAAAATAGCGCTCTTATTTAAATTACAATACTTCACACTCATCTGAGATTTCTTCATCTCTGCAATAACGCAGCTGTTTTCCTCAGGGTGTTCTCACAAGTTCATAAAGAAAAAAATTGTTATGAGCCTTTGGAAACCCCAAGGAAGGCAGCTGTGTTTTTGATAAACTGGCTAGAGTTTCAACACTTCAAGCTATAGAGAAATTTACACGGGAATTTTCTGCATTATATATCCATGAGCAATATATTTTCAACAATAACAACATACACTGTATTTAGTCAAAGTTTACACGGCAGAGCAGCCAGGCTGAACACTGTGAAATTAAAAACCTCACCTTTAGCAGAAGACTCTGCCCTAAACATACAGAGTGTCATTCCCTCCAACCTCTACAAAAACAGGAGAGAAATCAGGACATGGTAAAGAGATGCATTGGCTGAACTTCCCATCAAGTGTCACATGTTTCTTAACGTTCGGTAGAAGGGATATGTCATAAATCAGTGGCATTAACCAAGGATTTTAGTAAAGAAAAAGTTGACCGTATCTTGAGTGATTGAAGAGTTGGGGTGCTGCCAATCCGAAATTCTCTTGTGCATGAGGTTGTACTGAATCTTCCCTGCTCCCTCACCTTTACTGTCAAAGCACTTATCCTTCAGATTCTGGATAAGGAAGGAAAATCCCCAGATTGAACCTATTTTAATATTTTGTGTGTACCTTTTTAGAAAGTGTCCCAGGTTGTGTCCACCCAGTTGCACAGGGAAAATACTCATCAGTGTGTCCTGTGGTGGAGGGTACTCACTTCTCCCTGATGTGCTTTCACCCCTTGTAGTTGCCTTTGCCTTGCACTGAACCGTCTCCTAGATGATTCCTCCCAGCATGCCATCGTTCTTTGTTAGATCTGTTCTCCCTCAAGCCAACTCTCATTATTCAGTGCTTGGTTTTTCCTTTGCGTGCCATTTATCCTGCTGACTTTTCTTTTACGGTTGCTCCTGGCTGCTCTCTTAGGCTTCTAGACAATGACCATTGCAACAGATTATCTAAGAAAAGTCCAACTTTAACTTATTCTGTGAGTGACATCTCTCTCAAGAGCTCTGTAGTTGTTTTTACCATTTATTTGTTTGCTTTGAGGGAGATTGACATTGTTTCTGTGACTATTCACCAATCTTATTTATGGAGCACCTATGAATTCCTGTTATGGGTTATATTGTGTATTTTCTAATGAAGAGGACAGAGACAGACAAGGAAACAAGTGACTGTGTTACAGTCAGAGGAACTGTGTACATCACTGGCAACACTGATAGTGCTGGAACTGAGGGCCTTTTTGTGGGGTGAAATTAGCAGCCTAATCATTCCTGCACATTGATCATCACATGAGCAGCCTACATGCATGCTAGAGCTTCAAGTGGGTTGTGCTGTTGAATCAGCTACTTCGTGTTAGTCTCCTTTTATAGGTGAGTCTCCAAGGTAAAATAATTTTCTAGAGATCATGGAACTGGTAAATGACAGCAGCAGGATTCACAGGTGTGTCTGTTTCCAAAGCTCATTTGTATCCCAACACCAAGAGAGACAATCTTCTTTTCTCCTTTATAAACCTGGTTTTATATCTCTCCTATATAGTCCTGAAATTGAAAATCCAAGCTCATGTTTGTTACACATTAAGAATAATTGGCATCTAATAGAGATGAAAATAAATTATGATAATCTGATGAACTTACCATGTTAATACCTTTACTACCTCTCTTTCACTAGGGCTGGGACAATCAATAGTGTCACAGACATCAAAACAACTTCATCTGTCTTATGCTAGACATCACCAATAAAGCACCACATACATTGCATACACCCAAATGACTCCATCTGTCCCGTGGTAGACATCATCAGTCAAGCACCACATTCTGCTCTGCTTGTGTCAGGCATAGCCAGTGAGGCCTTCTTCACACAGTGCTCCCAGGATGCTGTACCTACAACCAGCCAGCTTTGGCAGATGTCATGGGCTAAAGTGTGTTTTCCCCAAAGTCATATGTTGAAGTCCTAACCTCCGATACCTCAGAATCTTACTTCATTTGAAGATATGATCTTTGCAGTGGTAATCAAGTTAAAATGAGGTCATTAGGGTGAGCTTTAATTCAATAAGACTGGATTCCTTATAAAGAGGGGAAATTTGGAGACAGACATGAACATGGGGAGAATACCATGTAAAGATCAAGCAGAGATTCACAAGCGAAGGAGTGTAAAAGGCTTCCCGCAAACCACTGGAATCCAAGAGAGAAGGAAGGAACAGATTTTCCCTCGCAGCCCTCAGAGGAAACCAGCCCCACTGACTGACACCTTGACCTCAGACTTCCAGCCTCTAGAACCCTAAAACAATCAATTACTGTTGTTTAAACCACTCAGTTTGTGATAATTTGTTATGGCAGTCCTACCAAACAAATATAGTAGGTAAGATAAAAGCTATTTTCCACTCCTATACTTGGGAAGGTAGGCAAAAAAACAAAACAAACAAAAAAAGAAATTAGTTCATTCTACTCTTTCCTCTGTCACTTTGATGTCCTCTACCGCCAAAACATCATTGTTCTTAATCCAAATTCAGTTTTCCTGTTAGAGCCAGTATAATGTATGGTCACATGTGACAGAATAAATTAGCAATGGATGAAATTGGTGTTATCTGCCTCAAATGTTCTTTAGACTAAGGAAAGTTAACACATCACATAGCAAATCATGGCCACATTCATATGCAAAGAACTAATAGCATTCTTTGGGAATGTAAAGCTGGGAGCAGTGGAAGTCTCCTTTCATCGGTATTCCTCAGCTCCTGTCCAAATTGTGCCACTAATAGAGAATACCTGCTCATGACACAGCCATGCTAGTAAATAATGATATTAGGCACTATAATGCTTATATATGTTATTTCAGCAAATGGCTATTATCACAAAGTAGAAGGATAAAAGTTAAAGGATGTGTGTGTGACTGTATATATGTAGCCTGGTATACTATTGCTAAATGAATGAATGAATGAATGAATGAATGAATAATTTATCACACAGCGCCCAAAAAAGATCATGGGTTTTGGCATGAGGCAAAATTATGTTGCAAAGCATAAAGAACCACCACAGTAATGTTACTTTATTTCACACTCCTTGCTTTCATTGCCACTTTTGTGGAAGGACTGCAGGCTTTCTTTCATTGAGCACCTTGACTTAGCTTTCATGTCCTATTTCTAGATTTGGAGAAGATTTATCTAAGGAGAACTAGGTGAATTCAGTTGAGTAAGTTTCACTTCAGGTACAATGATAACCTCTTTTAGGAAAGAGTGACTCTATTGAAAAACCAATGATTTATAAATTTAGGTTTTATTCATCAATTACCATCCTGCAATAAGTGAGTTCATTAGCAGAAACCAAGCATGATATACCGCACTAGTGATCAAAGAGTATGTAGGAATGACATACCCATTTATGTCTCTCAAAGTGCATATTACAGTCATAGCTCCCACATTTCCAAGTTCTCTGTGCGGAATGGTACCTATTTTGTTCCTCATTATTCTAAATTGCCCAGTCAACCAGCTGGCCCTGAAGACACATTCAGCACTTATGGAACTTTGCATAAGGTAGCTAACTATTGCTCGCGCCTCAAGGATTCCTTTTCTGTGACACTAGAATTCTTCCTGGTGTCATACCTGGGTCTTTCTGAATTTTGAAGGTCATAAATAAAGCCAGAGAATTTTAAAAAGTTGCTCATATACTTTTACATCATACCTTAAGTTCTCTTAAATCAGTAAATTGTGGCCAGGTGCGGTGGCTCACACCCATATTCCCAGCTCTTTGGGAGGTCGATGTGGGAGGATCGCTTTAGCCCAGGAATTTGAGGATATGGTGAGCTGTGATTGCACCACTGTACTCCAGTCTGGGCAACAGAGACTTTGTCTCACCACTCAGTCAAAAAAGTTGCCGAAAACCAACGTCGGAATATAGCAAGGCAGTAAATACTTCACCAAAGAGAGGCACAGATTCAGCATCACTTGACATAAAAGTTGTGGCCCTCTTCAAATGGTATTGGTTGACTTAACTGCCCTTTTATTGTCAGAATTATAGGTAGGAAGCTCTATTAAAAGTTCCTTCTAGTTAAGAATTTTTTTCCAACTTTTGCTCTTATTTCCTGGTTCTAAACCTTCTCCTAAGATAGAAGCGACATTTAATACCAATGAAAATTAGTACAAGCATATCCATGAAATATTTGAGACATATACTAAAAAATTATTTGTTTATCTGAAATTGAAATTTAACTGGTTGTCCTCTATTTTATTTGCAAAATCTGGCAACTCTAGTTATATGTAACTTTCAAAGTAGTGTGTTTCCCTCTCCAAAAGAAACTACCATCAATATAAATTTAACTTGTAGAAATTTTTTTTGTATATATGTTCAACTTATTAATAAAAGCAACTGAATGAGAAAAAAAAGATTGAGAGGTACTGTCACCATGGATGTAGTTTATTTTTTAAGTCAGTTTTTCTCTTACGTAGTCAAGGAATCTTTGATAGGAGCTTGGCATCTCTGAATGACAATCTCTTCTTCTCAGCATCAGGAAAAAGTAAGATTAGAGAAATATTTTTGGTTACCAAATACCCTAATTTGTATCCCAAGAAGAAAATTGTAAAGCTGAAATTATAACTAACTTAGCCAATGTCATACAATTTTTTTGGTGTTTTTACCTGAAGACGCTGAAAGAAGATAGTACTGCTTTTCTGAAAGTGGAAAGGATGTCTTAACATACCAATCCAACTGCACGATCTCACCAAAGACTGTAGTGGCAGGCAAAGCCCCTTGGTTCATGTTGAAGTAAGATGTGGAGTAAATTCACTTGGAAGTAGAACTGCATTTACAGAAGAAATTTTATAGCTGCACATGTCAACTTTTTCTGCTCTATAACAAATGTGCCAACTGGAAGCCCACCTGAAAGTCTGCTGCAAAGCCTAGTGCTGAAATAACAGATTAACCTTGATAGTTTGCAAACAATTTTTTGTCTATACTATTATCTTGCCTCAATGATATCACCACGTAATGAGAGAAAGTGACGAGAGAAAAGATAATTATTACTGTCTTAGTAAAAGGTAATTCAGAGCATAGCAGATAAAACTATACATAACTGGTGAAGAACAAGGACTTGAATTTGAGGACAATCAGGTATAGGATGTCTTCCATCTTCCTTTGGAATGCAGCTCTGTGAGACAGCAGGTACCTATTTGCTGCAGAAGTATAACATATGGTGAAGGAAATTGAAAGAGGCTAAGTGGCAAACCAAATACAGTATTTTCTCTTTTCTTTACAATACAAGTGACATGTTGCTAACAAAAAAATAGGATTCAGATTATTTAGAACTTGAATATAAGGATGATACCCCTTTGGAAACATAGTGACTGACATTGGATACATATAAGGATAATTTTTAACGATGTATGAATTTAGTTAAGGTACAGACATCATATCCTAGTGGTCCAGAACATACAAAGAACACAAATTGTCAAGCCAAGAGACTTATAAATACAGCAGACTTTTCTGTTCTCAGATAAACTGTAAAAACAAATGAAGTCATCAACAATATCAAGTGTAATTTAATAATCATTTTTATTCAACATTTAATAGTTTCCAGATGGCTTGATATTTCTCCAAAAATAAAGATAGTATATACATTTATAAAATAAAAGCAAGCAGATGATTATTTTCTAGAAATAGAAGCAAAAATCTGATAAAATATGCAATTTAGATTTATCAAATACATTTATCTGTAATCACTGATATCATATAGAAGAATATTTAGTAAAGATATGTCTTTAATTTGCTTCAGAAGATTTACCACACTCAGGAAGTGTTCATTTTTTCTCTGCTTAATTTTCTCCTTTCTATCCATGTTTTTATTTGTGAAACATGCTTGTTTTCTATTATGAGTTATTTGATGGTAAAACATACTATTTTAATTTTTCTTCTTCAACACAAGTTGGAAAATGGCTTTAAATAACTGTACACAGGAACTTAAGAAATGCTTGTCATTCTACTAAACCCTGTGAATCTGAAATGCCCAAGG
The DNA here is from genome assembly GCA_963573385.1 of Cacajao melanocephalus. NCBI lineage: Eukaryota > Metazoa > Chordata > Mammalia > Primates > Pitheciidae > Cacajao > Cacajao melanocephalus. The sequence continues at coordinate 37,813 of CAUYLG010028872.1, forward strand.
ATAAGAGGATGTAATAGGATATTTTGCTGTGTTTTGCACTTACTTCATCGTACATGGATAAGGAGCAAAACAGGGACTTCAACATGGCTTCTGTGGTGTCAAATTTTTCCTTATGTCCTGGAACTCATGATTTGTCTAAGCCCTAAGATGTTTATAATATAGTTTAAAGCATTCTACAATTCAAAAAAAGTTTAAGGCACTCCACAACTCAAAAAAGTTCATGAGAATTTAAAATAAAATGAAAAGTAAACAAAATGTCCTTACGTGGCAGCCCTGGTGGGTATGGCAGGAGACATTCACCAAGATACATACAAAACACAAACCTTATAAATTTTTTAAAAAGAGATATCACACAGCACATGTTCTTAGACTATAATGGAATTAAAATATAAACCAATAACAGAAAGATATCGAAAAAATCCTCAAACAGTTGGATATTAAACCACACACTTCTATGTAACGCAAAGGTCAAAGAGGAAGTCTCAAAGGAAAGTAACTAAACAAAGATGAAACCTTATTAAAATTTGTGGAATGCAGCTAAGGCAATGCTTACAGGGAAATTTTATGTTAAATATTTATATTAAAAAGGAAGAAACATCTTGAATCAGTAACCTTAGCTTCCATATTAAAGACCTAAAGAGAGAGAAAGAAATACAATTAGCAAGTTAAACCAAAAGGAAAGAAAGAAAAGCTATAATAAAGGTAATATCAGAAATCAATAAAGATGAAAAAAAAAGTGAGAAAAATCATTCAAACCAAAATCTAATACTTTGAAAAGATCAGTAAAATGGATAAACCTCTGTAATGATTAATTGTCAACTTGACTGGATTGAAGGATGCAAAGTATTGTTCCTGGGGGTGTCCCTAAGGGTGTTGCTAAAAGAGATTAGCATTTGAGTCAGTGGACTGGAAGAAACAGACCCACCCTCGTCCTGGGTGAGCACTATCTAATCAGCTGCCAGCCTGTCTAGAATAAAGCAAGCAGAAGAATATGGAAAGACTAGGCTGGTTTAGTCTTCTGGCCTACATCTTTCTCCCGTGGTGGATGCTTCCTGCCCTTGAACATAAGACTACAAGTTCTTCAGCTTTTGGACTCAGAACAGTAGTTTGCCAGATGTTCTCAGGCCTTTGGACACAGACTGAAGGCTACACTGTCAGCTTCCCTACTTTTGAGGTTTTGGGACTCTGACTGATGCACTACTGACTTCCTTGCTCCTCAACTTGTAGACAGCCTATCATGGGGCTTTACCTTGTAATCATGCAAGTCAATTCTCCTTAATAAACTCTCATATATACATCTATTTATTAGTTCTGTCCCTCTGGAGAACCCTGACTAATATAACCTCTAACCAGACTGAAAAAGAAAAAAAAAAAAAAGAGAGAAAAATTATTAACATTAGGAATGAGAGAGATGGTATCACTATTCACTTCATAAATACTCAAAAGCTCCTAAGAGAATGCTACAAATAATACTACACCTATAAATTTAAGAATAGAGAGAAAAATGACAAGTCGCTGAAATGTCCAAACTATCAAAACTTGCAAAATATATATATGTGTATGTTGTAACTTAAGCATTCTTAGATTACTGTATCTATTAAAGATTGACACTATAGATACAAACCTACTAAAAATAAAAGCTTTAGGCTCAGGTGGTTTCTCTTCTAGAGTCTACACAACATTTAAGGAAGACACTATTCCTCTTTTACAGTCTCTACCAAGAAATAAGAGAAAAATAAACATTGCATTAATGTAAAATTCAGATTATACTATATAGCAGCACATCATCATCAACATACATAAAAATTTTCAATCCCATTAAAATGTAGCTATATATATATATATATATATATATATATATATAAATGTGTTTGTGTGTGTGTGTGTTTATATACAGATACAGCATTTTGGAATGAACCCCACTTGTCATGGATATATATATTTATATAAAACATATAAGAATATATATAATACATATTTATATATAATATATAAACATTTATATATATAATATATAAACAAATATATAAAAATCATTACTATTAAGGTTCATCCCAAAATATAAAAGGTTCAATATTTAATGTAATTCACCATATTAGTAAATCAAATAAACACATGATTATTTCAGTAGATGCAGAACAAAGCATTCAACATAATTCAAATCTGTTGTAGATAAAGGCTTTCAGCAGGCTGGGTGCTGTGGTTCACACCTGTATTCCTAGCACTTTGGGAGGCTGAGGTGGGTGGAACACCTGAGGTCAGGTGTCCAAGACCAGCTTGGCCAACATGGCGAAACCCCATTTCTACTAATAATACAAAAATTAGCTGGGTGTGGTGGTGCGTGCTTGTAATCCCAGCTACTTGGGAGACTGAGGCAGGAGAATTGCTTGAACCCTGGAAGCAGAGGTTGCAGTGAGCCGAGATCATACCACTGCACTCCAACCTGGGAAACAGCGCAACACTCTGGCTAAAAAAAAAAAAAAAAAAAAAAAAAAGTGGCTCTCAGCAAACTAAGAATAGAACTCCCGTAATCTAATAAAAGGAATCTCTGAAAGTGTCTGTACTAATATTATGCCTCATGGTGATAGATTGTTTTTCCTTAAGATTGAAAAGGAGGAGTGTCCTGTCTCACCACACTGTTTAATGTTATACTGAAAGAACTATCTGTGCAATTAAAAAAAAAAGAAAAAAGCAAAGCAAAGCATAAAGATTAGAAAGGAAGAAATAAAACTGCTTTAATCTGTAGACTAAATTATTGTTTAAGTAGAAAATTGCAAAGAATCTTTATGAAGGCCCCTAGATCTAATAAATAAATTCAGCGAGTTACAGGACAGAAGGTCAGTATACAAAAGTTAATCATATTCTTACACACAAGCAGTCCATAATTGGAAATTAAAATTTTAAAAAATATCTTCATGAATCATTAAAAAAACAGTGCTTAGATGTTAATCTAAGAAAAGGTGTAAGATCTGTATGCTGAAAACTACACAGAACTGAACAAGTTATTCAAATATCTAAATAAACAAAGAGAAATATCATGTTTATGGATTAGAAGACTCAATATTTCCAAAAAGTTAATTCCCCCAACTTGATCTATAGATTTAGGCATTGCCATTGAAAATCTGGGAAACATATTTTGTAGATGTTTATAAACTGGTTTCAAAATTTGTATAGAAATACAAAGGAAGTAGAATAGCCAAACTTATTCTGAAAAAAATAAAAATAAAGTTAAAGGACTCACATTATCTAATTTCAAGATATACCATAACCTACAGTAATCAAGAAAATGTGGTATTGACAAATGAGTAGATCAATGGAAGAGAATAGCTAGTCCATATATAGACCCATAAACATAAAAAAACTGATTTTTGACAAAGGTGTGAAAGAGATTAGATGGAGAAAGGATAGTCATTTTAACAATTGTTACTGGAACACTTGAATACCCACATGAAAAAAGTGAATCTCAACAACTACCTTATTTGTTCCTGATACAAAAATTAACTCAAAAGAGGTCATAAACCTAAATGTAAAATATTAAAAAAATAAAGTTTTAAGAAAACATAGGAGAAAATCTACATGATATTGGGTTTGTTAGAAGATTTTTAGATGTGACATGAAAAGTATGATCCATAAAAGAAAACCTGTAAGTTGGACTCTATCGATATTAAAAACTTATGCTCAATGAAAAACACTGTTAGGAGAATGTAAAGATAACACCCAGGCAGAGAGAAAATATTTACAAGCCATGTATCTGATAAAGGACCTATATCCAGATTATGTCAAGAACACTCATTCTATTATAAAGACACATGCACACGTATGCACACGTATGTTCATTGTGGCACTGTTTACAGTAGCAAAGACTTGGAACCAACCCAAATACCCATCAATGATAGACTGGATAAAGAAAATGTGGCACATATATACCATAGAATACTATGCAGCCATAAAAAAGGATGAGTTCATGTCCTTTGCAGGAACATGGATGAAGCTGGAAACCATCATTCTCAGCAAACTGACACAAGAACAGAAAAACAAATACCACATGTTCTCACTCGTAAGTGGGTGTTGAACAATGAGAACACATGGACACAGGGAGGGAAACATCACACAGTGGGGCATGTTGGGGGTGGGAGAGCTAGGGGAGGAATAGCAGGGGGTTGGAGAATTGGGGAGTGATAACATCAGCAGAAATACCTAATGTAGATGATGGCGGAATGGGTGCAGCAAACCACCATGGCACGTGTATACCTATGTAACAATCCTGCATGATCTGTACATGTACCCCTGAACTTAAAGCATGACAAAAAAATTTAAACAAAGAACATTTAAAATTCAACAATATGTAAACAAATGTATACTTTTTTCAATTATCAGAAGCAGATGCACTTCTTGGGCTTCTCTACCTATATTTTCTTCCTGAGTACCATTGGTAGTGTAAATGGGGTCAAAGGAATGGATTTTTATCTGTATCTTTTCATAAAGTTCATTTTTCTTAAAAAAAAAAACACCATGGATTTAGAGTTAGTTTTGTGACCTACTAACTTTGTAGTCTTGATCAGAATATTTAGCTGAAATTGTTTTCTTTATATCCAAATTAAACAACTAACATGCTTGTTGTAAAAATTAAATAGACAATAGTAAGAGATAGTGTCTGGCACATAACAGTTTCTCAATGAAAGTTAGTCAATAGTTTCTTCTCTTTTCTCCTTTCCTTTTCTTGATTCCTCTGAGAGAATTGTCTACACATTTTGTTGCTGTTGATACCCAAGAATGCTGAAAGTTTAGTAGAATGTAGTCGGAAATAATAGAAGTTTATAATCTACTTTATAAGGTTACATGAGTTGATGCCTTATAAATTGAAGGTTGAAGCTCTTGCCATGTAGGAATGTTGCTGATGTAATATAAAACTATTCTGGAAAGAAATCGAGTCAATTTATCTGAGACTTTAGGGGACCCCAAATCCTTCATAAACCTTCACGTTATGAGTGTGCTTAGAGATACAAAGATGAACAGGAATAGTCCTGGCTTTTAAGTGCAACTAATTTGATAGAGACATAAAATAAGCTACAAATTACCCATAGAACAGAGCAGAATAAAATGAATGCTAGGTTGAGGTATAAACAGTGTGCTGTGAAATAGGAGAAAGAAAAATTTTGTTTTTATTTGAATTTTAGTGAATGGTACTGCAAAAAAAAAAAAAATAGATACACAAAATGGCAAAAAGTGACTGGATTTTTCCCATGATGCCACATTCTCATGTCACACAACTTTGGAGTTTAACTACCATACGTGTCATCTAATGTGCCACGCTTGGGCTGAAAGATGGATGGCACTGTGAAAAACAAAGGAAAAGGTATTTTTTGTACCAATACATTAATCTGTTAATAATGGAGTCATGTAGGTCAGCTAGCATATTGCTGCATAAATTTGCTAATTTACAAATATGTGCCAAAGTAATTTGAATATTATTTTCATGTTCCATATAGTAGTAGTAGCAGTGGTAGTAATAGTAGCAATGTGGCCGCAGTAGGAACAGCATCTGAGTGCTGCTTCATAAGTTAATCACTGTCTTTTTGTTCTGTCAGTTGGCTATATTATATATCTGTTCAATTTATGTTTTTACTAGGAGTTTCAATGTGGTTTGATTGTTTTTCTACTTTGGTAAAATTTCAGTCATTATTTCTTCAGTTTTTTTAAATGAATTCATTCCTTTTTCCATTCTGATATTCTAATTATAAACAAGTTAGGTCCCTTGATAATGCCCTACATTTTTGAGGCCTTGATTATTCTTTTTATTTCAGTATTTTTTTCTCTTGATTGATTGTATATGCTTTCTATTGCTCTGTCTTCAAGTCTACTGATCTTTCAATTTTAGAGTTTTTAGTCTGTTATCAAGCCCATTTATTAATTTTGACATGTTAATTATTTTATTTTTCAGTTCTAAGATATTCATATGGCTGTTTTATTTGCTTGTTTTAAATGAAAGGAAATGCCTGGCTGAAATTCTCTTTCTGTTCACTCATTGTGATCATGATTTTCGTTAAGTCCTGAGCACACGCATATTGCATTAGTTGGTGTGTGTGTGTGTGTGTGTGTGTGTTTCTATTTTTGAGGCCTTTCTGACCTTGGAAGAAATGCCCCTTTCAGGACTAGTCAGTTCCTTCAGGTAGTAAATAACTTCTCTGTGAGTCTAATTGTCATGTGCAAACCAATCCAGAGCACACACTGCCCTAATTACCTTTGGTCCAAGTACCAGGCAACTTCCCATGCCCTAGAGCCCACTAAAATTATTCAAATTAGCCAGTCCTAAGCCTGCTTACTCTGCCTTAACCTTATGAATATAGTACAGTTTATTTTTAACTATATGAATATAGTATAGCTTGCTTCAATAATACAACTTTTGTATTATTATGACTAAAGCAACTACAAATATTCTTATGCAAGGTTTTGGGTAAAAATACATTTCCATTTCTCCTAGATACATACCTAGAGGTAGAGTTGCTTAGTCATAGGGTACATATATGTTTAACTTTATAAGAAAAAATTGCCACTTTTTTCAAAGATATTGCAATATTTTGTACATTCAAAAAAGTCTAGCAATTCTAGTTGCTCCATATATTTGATAATATTTGGTATTGTCACTTTTTAAAATTTTAGCCATTTTGATGAAAGTCATGTCTTATTGTGAGACATTTGAACACAGACACTGAAAACACAGGCCGTGTTTTCCCCTTGCTCCCTCTGCCTCCTGACTGACTATGGTGATCCCCAAGTTGGCTCCCCAGGGTATGGTGTACCCCTTCTTTTGGAATATGTGAGTATAATACATGATCTTTCAATGTCAGTCATATCCTGATCTGTTGGCATTGTCATATGTAAGTAATAATAAAACATATTTAAAAACACTCACAAACATATACACACACTTATACCCACATTTAAGCATACATATATGTTAACATATTAACATTTGTTAACAATAACATCTCAGTGATCTTTTTTGCAATTATGGGTCACATTTTCATGCCTCTTTGTATATTTGATATCGATTTTGTTGAGTGCTAGAAATTGTTGATGATGTTTTACTATAATTCTGAACTTTATTTTCATTAGACAGTGTTAAGTTTATTTTGTGAGGCAATTACTTTATTGATACATAAGCTTAATCTCATCAAGACTTGGTTTTAGGCTTTGTTAGGTTGAATCCAGTAAAGACCTCACTCTAGGGCATAGTTTTTTTCCCTAACACATGTCATTTCTAGGTTTTAGCTGAATAACCATTGTCTTAATAAGACCACCTCACCCTAGCTGGAGGGAGCTCTAATATTTTCCTGCACCATATAAGGTCTAAAATCTCCATTCTTCTCACAGCTTCCAGAAGGTCTTGCAGAGTCTCACCTATTGCATCCACAGCTTAGTATTTAGCCAAAGACGAAGGGAGAACCCTATTAATATCCTTGAGGTATCATCTCTAAACAGCTCTTTATCCTGCTGTTATTCTGCTCCATAATTACAACTGCCTCAGTAGCCTTGAAATTGGTCTTGACTTTCTCTGCACAGTGAGACTGCTATTATGTGTTTGTACATTGGTACAAACATTCTTGTACCAATGTTTGAATGTGAACACAGAAAGTTCAGGTGAATGTGACACTAACATTCTGAATATACTTTCTCCTAAGGATTATAGACCTGTGTCTCTGTTTTCCAATGCATAGACAGAATTACTTCTTGTAGTTTGTCCAATATTTATACGTATTTATAGCTGGAGATCAAGTGTGATACTCCTTTGTCAAAACTAGTACCAGAATGCCAATATATGCTTTTATTTGGAAAATGTTTTGTTTTTCTTAGTGGTTGTTTTCTGATAGATGCAAAATATAGAAATTTCTTACCTTTTTCCTATTACTCATTCTGGTACTGCTTTAGGATTGTTTTTCAATATTATGCCAGCTTCAAGTGACATCTGTGAATTTTGTTCTTTTCTCATTTCAAATCTTCCATACATGCTATAATTCTTCCACAAATTGCTCTTACACAATGAATTTCTCTATGAACTTGTCTCATGCATTCCGGATTTTGAGACCTCAATTGTTCACTGTATTATGATGAGCACATTAGGGACTATGTGGAGAACTCATTATGATTTTAGTGCTTTCAAAGAAGAACTATAATGATAAAAACTTGAAGGGAAAAGTACCTTAATAAAGTATATTTTACAATTTCTAATTTTATGAGCTATAATAGGATTTATTGTAAAGTTTCACAGAATATGATTAACTTTAGTCTGCACAGACTCAATAATTATTTTGAGATAGATTTAGTTGATTTCTTAACAATTAATTGGTTCATCATAGGATCTGTTTGATTTAATCGCTAAAAGAGCCTAAAACAATTTGACCATATTTCAGAATAAGGAGATAAAGTTGATTATATGTTGATACGAATGCAATTCATAGATCAGTAAATTGAGAAATAGCTCCTCCAGTGTTTCAGGCTGTTCCAATAGTTAATTTGGGTCACTGTATAGTAAGTTCTATCGAATGACGCTTACTCAATAAACACTGAACCTACACCCTACAAAGAGATTGAACTCAGAGCATGAGAAAACACAAGGAAATCAAGGTTACATTTAACATCTTTGTATTCATCTGCCAGGGCTATTATAACAAAATATTACAGACTAGGTGGCTTAAACAACGAACATTTATTTCCTACATTTCCGGAATTTTGAAAGTACAAGATCAAGGTGGTAATGGATTTGATTTCGCCTGAAGCCTCTCCTTGGCTTACAGCCTTCATGCTGTGTCCTTACACGGTCTTTCCTCTGAACCCTGGCATCTCGATGTGTCTTTCTGTTCTACCAACACGTGTCATATTGAATTAGGGCTCCATCTCATGAGTAGTTAGCCTTAATACCTCCTTAAAGACTTTTTCTCCATGTACAGTCACATTGGGGGTTAGGGCTTCAACATACAAATTTTGGAAGGGGACACACTTCAGTCCATGACAGTCTTCATGTGACAGTATATTCATATGTAAGAATGCATGTCAAATGACAAGAAAAATACTAAGCTATGAAGTTTCAGCTCTTAAGTTTTGCAAACAGAATTAAAGATTTTTTTTCTAAAGAGGACATAAAAATCCCATGACCTGGTGGTAATGATTTGAAGATAAAATTAGATAAAATAGAAAATATGCAAATACAATTTGAAATTTATCAACATGTTAGAAACATACGGTTTCTATCACTATTTGTGTTAACATTCAGGCTTCCTAGCCTTTCTTTTAATGTCCACTCTGGTGATGTTCTCTCAGGCAAAGACCTCACACCTTAGTGTAGACCTAACTCTACACTTTTTCCCTCTTTATTTTGAGACAGAATGTCACTCTGTTGCCCAGGCTGGAGTGCAGTGGCACAACCTCAGCTCACAGCAGCCTCTGCCTCCCAGGTTCAAGCGATTCTTCTGCCTCAACCTCCCAAGTAGCCAGGACTACAGGCACATGCTACCATGCCTGGCTAATTTTTGTGTTTTTAGTAGAAGTTTCACCATATTGGCCAGGCTGATCTCAAACTCCTGACCTTGTGATTTACCCACCTCGACTTCCTAAAGTGCTGAGATTACAGGCGTGAGCCACCGCGCCCAGCCCACTTTTCCCCCTCTTAAAGATGAAATCTGCATTAGTCAGTGTCCTCTAGAGGGACAGAACTAATAGGAAAGATGCATATATGACGGGAATTTGATTAAGGAGTACTGACTCACACGATCACAAGGTAAAGTCCCACAATAGGCCCTCTGCAAGCTGAGGAGCAAAGAAGCCAGTTCAAGTCCCCAAATCTCAAAAGTAGAAAAGCCAACAGTGCAGTCTTCAGTCTGTGGCCGAAGGCCCAAGAGCCCCTGGCAAACCACTGGTATAAGTCCAAGAGTCCAAAAGATTAAGAACTTGGAGTCTGATGTTTGAGTTCAGGAAGCATCCCTCATGGGAGAAAGATGAAGGCCGAAACACTCAGCCAGTCTGCTCTTCCATCTTCTCCTGCCTGCTTTATTCTGGGTGCACTGGCAACTGATTAGAAGGTGCACACCCACATTGAGGGTGGATCTGATTTTTCCAGTCCACTGACTCAAATGTTAATCTCCTCTGGCAATATCCTCACAGACATACCCAGGATCAGTACTTTGCATGTTTCAATCCAATCAAGTTGACAATATTAACCATCACAAGTTCACCCTTTGTCAACTTGAATCCATACACATCTCCTGAAATGATACATAATCTTCAAATAAAGACAATAATAAGGTCATAATTATGCCTAACATAATACAGCTATCCTTCATGCAGCTGGAAGCATAAAATTCCCAACCCAAGTGCTAATACATAAAGTTAACACTTAAATGCTGATAAAGTCAATAAATCTTATGTCACATGATAAAGGACTAAGAAAGGAAATAAAATGAAGACATTTTCTTAGTACAAGTGTGTACATGCACAAACATGCTCTTAATAAAATAAGGGGGAAATACTCATGACAATTATAGTACTTGTTTCTGCAACTGGTCATGTAGTTGTAGTTGGTATTGAAAACTACCTTCTTTTATTACCCATTCTGTATTCCCTTTGCCTTCGGCAGCCACCTTAGCAGGTCGTGGTTTTTTACCTGGTGGAGGGACTCAAACCTTCATTCCTGAAGGGTCTGACCCATTTGTAGTCCTCCCTGGATTGGGTTGTTGTAGTTTCCCATTGGTTAATCAGAGGGCATGGTGAAAATAGAAGACACCCTAAGGAATCTTCTGTATTTCATACACACTCTTGCTTACCTCCATTATGGAGTAGTGGACTGATTTTGTCTTGGTAGTCTGGGTCACTCAGCTGCAGCCAACACTGTAACTCCCTCTTTAGCCTGTTGACTTATAGGTTGGAGGAGCCCAAAGTGGCCAGGTGGCAATCTTAATTTTCAGTTTAATGGAATCATGGTTGTGTCTCCTGGTGGTAGCATTCCTCCCTCTGGAACTAAGACCTCTAGGCCAGCAAAACATAATGTCATGGGAATAGGAAGCAAACATTTTGCTAGTGTGTCACTAGGGGTGACGGTAAGTGATGCCACTTTCACTTCCACCCCTTGATACCTGGACCCGTGAATCCTGGCTATGGGAGAAATCATACCATATATTGGATACTGATTCAGAACATATACAGCCTTCTGAAGAACTTTGCCCAATCTTGACACTTAGTTGGCGTTGTAATTGTGATATCAAAGGACCATTTCACCATTCTATCAAACCAGGTGCTTCAGCATGATGGGGAACATGGCCAGATCAGTGAATTCCATGAGCATGAGTCCTCTGCTGCACTTGTTTAGCCGTGAAGTGAGTACCTGGGTCAGAGACAATGCTCTGTGGAATACTATGATGCTGGATAAGGAATTCCATCAGTCCATGGATGGTAGTATTGGCAGAAGCATTGTGTGCAGGATAGGTCAACCTATATCCGGAGTAAGTGTCTATGCTGTTGGGGACAAACTGCTGCACTTTCCATGATGGAAGAGGTCCAATTTACTCTATTAGTTTGTTCTCATGCTGCTTTAAAGGACTGCCCCAGACCAGGTATAAAGGAAAGGGGTTTAATTGACTCACAGTTCCAAAATGGCTGAGAGGCCTCAGGAAACTTAACAATCATGGCAGAAGGGGAAGAAAACACATTCTTCTTCACATGATGGCAGGAAGGAGAAGTGCCAAGCAAAATGGGAAAAAGTCCGTTATAAAAACTACCAGATCTTGTGAGAACTCACTATCATGAGAACAGCAGCTTGGAGATAACTGCCCCCATGATTCAATTACCTTCCACCAGATCCTTCCCACGATATATATGGATTATGGGAACTACAATTCAAGATGAGATTTGGGTGGAGACATAGCAAAACTATATTAATATCTTAATCCATATTGCTAATCATAAACCTTTGCCATCTGGTTATAGGTTTGGGGGCAGGAAAATCACTAAGTTCACATAAACTCATTTTGCCTATATATAAGTTTAGTCTGTGTAGTGGAGGCTGCAGGGACAGGATGTGTCCTTAGAACCCCAAGAAGTGATGGTTGAGAAAGAGAACCCAGGTTTACAGAGGCCCTGACATTCAGAAGAGTGTAATCAGAAAATGTAAGGAAAAGTCAGACAAAACAAAAAGGTCAATACAACACATAAATGCAGACTTTTTTGAATGTCCCCTTGAAAGGAAACATTATTTCTGCCACTCTACTCGTTTCAGCTTGAATTCCCCAATATAGATTTTGATATTTTGCAGAAGTTACAACTGATCACCTACAGTTATATGTGGTTCTTAGTCATGCATTTGGCATTCCCCAGGGCTTAACATTTTTTTGTTGTTGTTGTTATTCTCTCTGCTTCATTTTTGAATTTGGGATATTTTCCAGATGAACTTGATATCTGGTGTCTTCTGAAAAATTGAAACTATCTGACTACACCAAATGCTGAATCATCTGACACTGAGTAGCAGTTATCCCTTAAAGGGACACATACTCTGTTTTCCATCCTTGTGTCAGTAGTCCTACTTCACTCATGTGTGTTATCTGCCCAGACCCAGTAGCCATTTAAATCTATGATTCCTCCATTCCTTGGTGGTAGGAAATTTCCACAAGTGAAGACAGGATGCTTTTTCTCCAAACCATTCCCCTGACATGCACATCTTCCCTCAGTGCTAAACTTGTCATTTCTTTGTACCAGAGATAAGAGATTATTGTCAATATTCTCGAGCTTGGCTTAACAGTATATTTTTTATTTGGGGGAATTTGCTATTTGGAAATATATTTCTTATTTGGGAGGATCTTTGCAAATGAAGTATATTACTTGAGGAGAAAAGATTGTTTTAAGTCCTTCTCAGAGCCAAGCACATTATTATTCGTACAAAACAAGCTTTCAGAAACTTTTACCATAAGAATCTGATTGGGTATGGTCCTTGCCATTGGACCCAAAGTGGCCATAATGTTTGCCATAGGAACAGGAGTCTGCAGGATCAAGGAGACATGGATGCTCAGAGACTAGGCTTCCTCCCTATCCTCCTATTCTGGACCATGCTTCTAGAATATTTTGCCCCAGTGACTGGGAGCCCACGTCCTGGAGTTGTGCAGGTTTCTTTTCTGGTTTGCTCTTTGAGGGCTGACTGAACCACCACTGTGATTACTCCTAGGCCTCGGAGGTGCACAGTGTTAGCTGTTTGGGAGGGGGCCTATGGACATGTGCTCTGGGTTATCCACATACATTTGCATTAGGTCCCTCAAGAAGTGAGACATATTTAAAAAAATGGCAGCTCAGGGGCCAGGGATCTCCAGCTGTAGCCTTTCCATGAACCCACAAATATTAGAAGTGGCTCCAGCTCTTTCCTGGCCTTCACTCCTCAACTCTGCCTTTCCCCCCAAACTCTAGTCATACAAGTTTTCTTTCAGTTCCTTAAAAAGTTCAAACTTGCTGCCTCTGTATATGTTATTTCCTTTTCTTGAATTATACTTCTCCTAATTCTTCCATGGCTGGGGCCTTCTCACTATTCAAATCTGAGCTTAAAAGTCATTGCCTCTCCTAAGCCTTCTTCCTCACTACCAGTCACTTTCTTTCATAAACTCCTTTGTTTGCTGCACAGGACATTTCATGATGTTAAATAAGTTTCTAAAGGCACTTACCTGTGTATTGTTCATCTCTTCCAACTTACATACAAACTCCATGAGAACAGAGAATGTGTCCTGCCTATCACAGTCTCCCTAGGACCCAGCACAGAGTCCATGCTCAATCATATTAAGTTAATAAATGATTGACTGAGCAACTGCACATGTGAATACTTGTTTCTGTGCAATATAAAGACAATCACATGCAAAGCTAGAAGTACAGTTTCAATGTAAATATTAATCAAGATAGGCCAGGATGAGCTGCAATAACTTTCTGGCTGAAAACAGCAAGGTTTACGTCTTGTTCACCTTTTATCACCATGTAGGACAGCTGGCACTTGATCTTGTGTTGTCTTCATTCTGGGACCCAAGTGACGCTGTTCTCCATCTGGAGTATCACTGGACACCATGATGCAGAGAGCAGGCTATCAAATCATTAGCTGGCTCTTGCAGCATCCACCTGAAAGTACATACATCAGCTCTGGTCAGATGCTGTTGGTCAAAGAAAGCCACAAGCCTGCCTGACTTTATGAGTGTCCTGAAGAAGTTTCAGAAACATGGGTAAATAGCCTCAGTCATGACGATATTTCTACTTGGCAGATTCTTTACTCCCACTGATTTTCGCAGATATTTTGCCTAGCACTGACAACTTAAATTTGGGATACACGTCAACATCTCATTTGTGAGTAGTCATTAGTATTTTAAATACATGTATTCTTAAAAACTAAGTCTCATTAAAACTAAAGACTTTCTCTACATATTTAGTCTTGTCATATTTTAGTTTTAAAGGATTTTAAATCTTTAAAATTGTTGATAACATTTCATCTAATTTCTTTGGCCCTTTAAATGTGATTGCTTCTGACATATTAACCAGCATGTTTAAAATAAAATGATGGGCAATCAAATGGTTTATTACCCTGCATGCGTATAGTTCCATAATGAAATTATTCCTGCTGTGAAAAATGTTTGCATTTTGCAGCTGGTCATACTTAGTGGGAACAGAGGGTATATACCTCTTTAATGGAGTGCGTTTCTCAGATTCTTATGACAAGTGTGACATCCCTTATTCTCTCCCACAATTAAGTAAGCAACTTTTGATTTCAAGCTTTCATTAAGGAGATGGGATACATCACACACAGAAACAGCATCTTGCAGGTTGCCTTTTAATCTATGGTCTCTTGTTTCTCCTTTTTTCTCCTTCTGCCTGTCTCTTCCTAACTTCCAGTTATCTGTTCTTCAGACTCTGCGTAAACAATGTGGGTGTATGCAGAGGATTTAGATAAATTTCATTAATATTCTCACATATTTCCTTTAAAAAAGAATTAAATTAAGACTTAAAGTTTGCCATTGTGAGGCCTTTATTTTCCTATACATCTATTCTTTTTAATTTAGGAAACAGTTTCCTTATTTTTAAAGTTGATAGAAGCCTCTGTGTTCAGGAAGCAGGAAAGAAAAGAAGAGTCCCTCAACATTTCTCTGCTTTATCAGAGAAGGTTGGCTCTGCATGACAAACTGCCAAACGGTTTTAAGAAGCATGTCAACTATTGTTTCTGATCAAGCTACTGGATGTGGCCTATCTCCATGGGTAACAGTCAGTAGAGCTCACAACTATTTTTATTTTTAACAACATATGGAAATATAACCCATAATGAATGGTCATGACATATTTAAAGAGAGGCAATTTTTTTTTTGAAAGAAAGAAAAAGAGAAGAAAGAAAGTGAGAGTGAAAGAAAGAAAAAAAAGAATGTAAGAGAGAAAGAAAGAGGAAGAGAAAGAGGGAGAGAGAACGGGATTCTTATTTTATTGCCCAGGCTAGAATGCAGTCTAAAAATGGGTATTAAAAACCTCTTTTATGCCAATAATTATGCTTAACAATGGAGACAGGAAAGAATAAGGGATGAAAATAACAAACAAGTAGCCAACCAATATTTTATTTAAACCTGTGAAATGCTATGCAATTGCTGAGGAGTGATTTAGTTCCAATTATGTGGTCACTTTTAAAATAGGTGTAATGTGATACTGAGAAAAATGTATGTTTTGTGGATTTGGGGTGGAGAGTTCTGTAAATATTTGTTAAGTTTACTTGTTCCAGGTCTGCGTTCAAGTCCTGGATATCCTTGTTAATTTTCTATCTCGTTGATGTGTCTAATATTGACAGTGTAATGTTAAAATCTCCCACTATTATTGTGTGGGAGTCTAAGTCTCTTTGTAAGTCATGAAGAACCTGCCTTATGTATCTGGGTGTTCCTGTATTGGGTATGTATATATTTAGGATCATTAGCTCTTCTTGTTGCATTGATCCTTTTACCACCTTGTAATGTCCCTCTTTGTTTCTTATGGTCTTTTTTGATTTAAAGTCTGTTTTAACAGAGACAAAAATTTCAGCTTCTTTTTTGTTTTTTATTTTTTTTTTCTCTCCATTTGGTCGGTATGTCTTCCTCCATTCCTCTGTTTTGAGTCTTTGTGTATCCTTGCATGTGAGATGGGTCTAGATACAGCATACCATATACCATTAACTGCCAGTAGGAGACAAACAATTTGATATTGCAATGCTTGTACACAAATAAACAAACTGTACCTTATCCTTCCACATTCACCTTCCACTTTATGTATGTATGTATGTATATACGTATATAGAGATGGAGTTTTGCCATGTTGGCCACGATGGTCTTGAGCTCCTGGCCTCAAATGATCCACCCACCTTGGCTTCCCAAAGTGCAGGGATTATAGGCCTGAGCCCATCATCTTCCACTTTAATAGGTTAAACAAAAGTTTGAACAATGATTTATATGTCAATTACAACTAAAACAGTTATCTGTAGTACTGTTATGTGGAGTTTTACAATGAGATAATTAGATGTTTGAGAGAAGAAAAAAAAACTTCAAGAAATATCTCTTTAACATATTTCAGAAAAATAAATTTCATCTACTAATTTTTCGGCCATACATCACCCACTCAATTTCCTGGTTGGACAATAAAGTATAAAAAGCTAAACGCTGATAAACTGGACAAACCGACATTCTACTCAAGGAAATAAAACTGTGCAGGATACAAATGAGATTTATTAAAGCCCAAATATTTATCATATGCCATATTAAACAGTAAAGAGTCAAAGCATTTATTTCTTTTTAGTAATAATTAACGTTCCTGGTAGATTTTCCCATCCTCTGAAACATTTATATGGCACGTTTATGTTTGATTTCCTGCATTCATAATTTTAGTTTCTTTCATACTTCTTGATCTTCAAGTATCAAATAATGTTTTGAACTACAATTAGAAGTATCCAGAATTATTTCACATCTGAGTTAACCTTTCAAACAAGGAAATGAAACATCTTATTTTTGTAGTGTTCATTCTACAAAAATATTCTGAGGAAGGCCCTGGGTTTTCCTCAACACACACGCACACCAAAAAAACAAAAACAAAAAACCAAACAAAAAAAACCAAACAGTCTCTTACCTTTCCTAGAATAACAAAGAAATGATTTTCTCTCCCCTTAAAGAACAAAGAAGCAAGAAAAGTTCCACATTTTTGGAGTAAAATAACTACAAAGCAAGCTATAAAGGGATTTGGTTGGCTGTCTCAACTATTCAATTTTATTTAAGAATCCTGCACAGAGGCTTAAAGAATGTTATTTCTATAAGTACACAACTCATCTCTCATATCTGAAGTGCCAATGCACGTAAGAGGAGTGACAGCATTTTGTTCCTGCACCCGAGACCCTATGGGTCAAAAGACTCTAATCTTTCTCTTATAATGCTCTTCTGCAATGTGTTCAACCATTGAAAAACAGTGAGTCTACGGATTTCATTTGACTCATAGTTACGTTCTATTTGCCCTGCAGTGGCATTTCAAAGGAATAAAATAAAAGGGAGGAAGTAAAGAAAACTTTAGGCAATGCTTAAAAAATCAGGTGATTTCCCATTTTCTAAACACCAGCTTTTTTGCTTTTCTTTAAAAATCAGCACATTTGGCATCACTAGGCCTACTTCCCAAGTCAAGGATAGAAGAAACTAAGGCTCAGCTGCTTCATTTGGAGGGAGCCCGTGCTCTGTAATTAATTCCAGCTCCCAATCTGGTCCACTTGACTCACTTGTAGCTTCTACCTTATTCCTGTAGACATCCGACTTAGCCTATCCACATGATATAGTAAGTGGGACACTGAAAGGGTGAGAGCAGTCTGCAACGGTGGATTTCACCCCTGGCTACACATTACATTCACTTCCTAAGCTTTTAATTCCTGGGTCCCGTTACAGATCAACCAAATCAAAATCTCTAGCAGTGAGACTCAAATATTAGTATTTTTAAAGTTCCCTACGTGATTTCAGTGTGAACCATGGTTTGAGAATCCCTGGTCTAAGAAAAGGGTCTTTGGATTTTTGCTCACATTTCCACTTAAAAAAAAAAAAAAGATGCTGGAGGTGCTGCTAGATGTAAACCCTAAAGGGAAGAAATTAAGACATTGCCAGCCAAGTGGGGATTGATTGTTTCAGAAAAAGGGAATCTGACAAAGGGAATAATATAACAAAATATGTAGGATATAAAATAGAATGATGTATTCAGGGAACTATAAACAGTTTGATAGTGAAGGAACAGATCATCCAAGAGATAATGATGAAGAGAGACAGAGGAGCTTAGCTATACTAGACTGTTTATGTCATGCTAAGGAACTTTCTCTTTATTGTATAGGCTACAGGGACATATGAAGGCACTTAGGCAAGGGTTCAGAGGCAGACTGCTTGTCATGAAATGATTAGGGTCTGGGCTATAATGGGTTCTGGAAGGATGGAGAATAGAGGCTGGGAAAATATTTAGTAAGGGAAGCCAGAGAAGCCTCTCACAGCCAAATGGGATGAGGAGAGCAGAGGTTTATTAAGATGATTCATAGGCTTCTGATTTGAACAATTGGATTGGCAAGTAAGTAGTGTAACTAAAGCCCTGATTGACTTCAGTTTTAAACAAATCAGGCCCCCAGTTTTCCAATTGTTTCCTATGTGTCAGCCTATCAGAGAAAAACCATTAGAATAAAGTTCATGCTTGAAGGTCCATCTCAGAAGTCATCTCTTCCCTAAAGTCTTCCTTGTTCGCACCCAATGAGACTGGGTCTCTCTATCCTGCACATCAGCAGTCAGAAACTCCAGTGTCTTTGGAAAGTCCTACACCTTGATGCTTCTAGAAGCCCTATTCACATAGAACTTGATGGGACCAGGGCCCTCACCCTGGAGTGAGGGAAAAATATGACCCTTCTTTCAGGGCTAGGGAGGTCATCACAAATGAGAATAGAGATTGGAGAAGATTGGGGCAACTTGGCTACCAGAAAGCATCACATTCAACACTTTCCAACTGCCTTGCTAGCAAACTCAAATATACGTATGGTTCAAATCTGACTTGTAGAGCTCCAGTTTGTGTCATATCCAAGTGTAAATTCCAAAGACTTTAATGAAGCTGTTTCTTTGAGGATATGTGTGACTGTCTCATCTGACTCTAACTTACAATTTAACCATAAGTGAAAAAAGACTTGTCCCCAAATTAGACTTCAAGGCTTTTGCAGGGAGATAGTTGGAAATATTCCTGTTTATGTTTTCTTTTCTTTTTCTTTTTTGAGATGGAGACTCGCTCTATCATCCAAGCTGGAGTGCAGTGGTGAGATCTCGGCTCACTGCAACCTCCACCTCCTGGGTTCAAGTGATTCTCATGCCTCAGCCTCCTGAGTAACTGGGATAACATATTTTAGTAGAGATGGGGTTTTGCCATGTTGGCCAGGCTGGTCTTGAACTCCTGACCTCTTGTGATCCACCCACCTCAGCCTCCCAAAGTGCTGGGATTACAGTCATGAGCCACTGCACATGGCCCTGATTATGTTTTCTATTGTGTTTTCCTGTTCCGAAAAACTTGAAGGTGGTGATAAAAGATACTGAGATGATGCATATGAAAACGTGTCAAAATCCAAAGTGCTTCCAAGCATATGTTAATATCATCATCATCATGAGATCACCTGAAAAATTCACAAAGGCTGTATTCTATATAGCCAAGAGGCAAGAGCCGGAGTCATATTAAAACTCTGAAGCCAAGGTGCTTTCTTGAAGGCCATCATTACAAATAACTAAAAATGACTGTCGTTAAAATATATTGGTTTTCATTGTATTGGCATAAACTTTCATCAAATTAACATCTTTGATGCTAAATCAATGGTTATTAATGCTAAACGAGACATGAATATTAAATTTTTACTCTTCTTTTTTAAGCATTCTGTGTATCTTTCTTACTACATAAGCAATAAAATCTAACTTCTAATTACCAAGCTTTTAATTTTAATTACTGTAAAAGTATAATGTATTCCTATGGCAATTAAAAGTAAGAATCTACAAAAGGCTCTTTATCAGACCTTGGTAAACTAGATGCATTTGATTTGCAATCTACTTACCCTAGTGTAAGTGTAGACAGATACTAGGCATTTCAGCTTGAAATCTGTTCAGCCTAGAGGTCATGTTATGCCATACATTTTATTTTTTTTCTTTTACTTTGCAAATTAGTAGTTAAAAGCTACGCCACATTAGTTTTTCAAAGCAAAGCGACAGATGCAAAGTAGATGAATTAACTTATGTTAAAAGAGGGCAAATGAAAATTCAGATAATTTTAATGTCTCACACATTGATAAAAATAATGAACCTATCCTTAAAATATTAGGATGGCTTTCGCAAGTGGAATCACTTAAGAGTTCAAATTCGTGTGTGAAAACAGTTAAGTATATGAGCAACTCTGGGTTCAACTAAATTAGACAGGGAAGTGATATTTATATTCCTAACTCTAACCAGGTTTTTGTTTTGTTTTGTTTTTTAGTATCACAAAAACTTCTCACTTCTTAAAGCAAAGAAAAAATATTAATTGCCTTTTTCGCATTTTAATTTTTTATTTTACTTTAATTTCTGGGATACATGTGACAAATGTGCAGGTCTTTACATAGGTATACATGTGCCATGGTGGTTTGCTATATCTACCAACCCATTATCTAGGTTTTAAGCCCTGCATGCATTAAGTATTTGTCCTAATGCTCTCCCTTCCCTAGCCCCTCCGCCCATGACAGGCCTCAGTGTGTGATGTTTCCTTCCTTAAGTCCATGTGTTCTCATTGTTCAACTCCCACTTATGAGTGAGAACATGTGGTGTTTGGTTTTCTGTTTCTGTATTAGTATGCTGAGGATGATGGCTTTCAGCTTCATCCATGTCCCTGCAAAGGACATTAACTCATTCCTTATGGCTGCATAGCATTCCATGGCTGATATGTGCCACATTTTCTTTATCCAGTCTATCATTCATGGGCATTTGGGTTGGTTCCAAGTCTTTATTATTGTGAACAGTGCTGCAATAAATGTATGTGTGCATGTGTCTTTATAGTAGAATGATTTATATCCTTTGGGTATATAGTAGAATGATTTATATTCTTTGGATATATATGAGATTACTGTATCAAATGGTATTTCTGGTTCTAGATCCTTAAGGAATCACCACATAATGTCATCCACAATGGGTGAACTAATTTACAATCCCACCAACAGTGTAAAGGTGTTTCTATTTCTCCACAGTCTTGCCAGCATCTATAGTTTCTTGACCTTTTAATAATTGCCATTCTGGCTGGCATGAGATGGTATTTCATTATGGTTTTGATTTGCATTTCTCTAATGATCAGTGATGCTGATTTTTTTTCATGTTGCTTGGCAGCATAAATGTGCTTTTTTGAGAAGTGTCTGTTCATATCCTTTGCCCACTTTTTGATTTTGTTGTTGTTTTTTTCTTGTAAATTTGTTTAAGTTCCTTGTAGATTCTGGCTTTCAGACCTTTGTTGGATGGGTACATGGCAAAAAATTTTCTCCCATTCTCTAGATTGCCTGTTCACTCTAACAACAGTTTATTTTGTTGTGCAAAGCACTTTAGTGTAATTAGATCCCATTTCTCAATTTTGGCTTTTGTTGCAATCGCTTTTGACGTTTTCATCGTAAAATCTTTGCCCATACCTATATCCTTAATGGTATTGCCTAGGTTTTCTTCTAGGGTGTTTCTGGTTTTGGGTTTTACATTTAAGTCTTGACGCCATCTTGAGTTAATTCTTATATAAGATGTAAAGAAGGGGTCCAGTTTCAATTTTCTGCATATGGCTAGCCATTTGTAGATGGCTGTAGATGTGTGGTGTTATTTCTGACATCTCTGTTCTGCTCCATTGGTCTATATGTCTGTTTTGGTACAAGTATCATGCTATTTTGGTTGCTTTCAAAATAGTATTTTGAAAGTTAAGTGCAGAATAGCTAGGACGCCCTGAGAAAGATTGGATTCAGGGCAGGCTATTCATAAGAATGAGACAGAAGACAAGGCACTAGGAAGTGGGTGGTCCTCTGGCCGCACATGCGCAGTAGCTGCCTGTGCCTGTTCATACACCACATCTTATTAGCATTTTAAATCTCCACCAATGAGTGTGTTTTTTATTATTCTATTCTATTATAAGGAGCAAAGGGCAGTTTGAAAACAGGTAAAATCAAAGTCCAGATACTCTCTACAAGGGAAATTCCCTGCTGAAGATAATGCAGCTGGCAAGAGCTTACCTGCAATGTAAATGCTTATTGTGTTGATCATATGGTCACCACAGATGTTGCATCTGGAGGATACGGTCTCTTCCTTGACTACCTATCCTGCCTGCAAGGTGAGGGTGCACTTGAATGGTGAAGGCCGCAGGGGAGCGGATGGAGAAGAGGCAAGGAAAACATAGCAGGGGTTGGGTCAGAGACATACTAGGGGAAGATTACAAGAGCCCTGGGGACTGTTAGAGAATCTCTAACTTTTAATTCTGGCGAGACTGAACGTCATTGGAGGGTTCTGAGCATAAGAGAAACGCAACCTGATAACTCTACTCTGGACAATGGCGGTTTTGCTGTGTGAAGAAATAAACTGCATATGAAGAGAAGGAAGTCATGATACACTGTGGTACCCCGTCGTATGTCAGGAGAAAGATGATTGTGGATTGGCCCAGGATGGTAAACAGGATGTAATTTAAAGGTTAAACTAAAAAGATTTGCTGATGGATTGAAAATGGAATGTGAAGAAAGAGAGTTGTCAAGGAAGACTTCACATTTGGGACCTAGTCACCACTTACTAATGTAGCAGCAGAGTTCTTTCGGAGGAACAGGTTTGAAAGGGAAAGAAATTGTAGAACTCAATTTTGAGCATGGTAAGTTAGTGTTGTCTGTTACACATCTAAGAGATAGATCACTAACTGGATATGCAGGCCTGGAGCCCAGGAAAGATATCTAGACTAAAGATATAACTCTGGGGCTGTCAGCCTATAAATAATACTGGAAACCATGGAATGCGATGAGACCATGAAGAGTAAGAGAGTGAAGAGATGAGTCGAGTGGTCTTCACACCAAGGCCTGGTTTACTTTGGTCACATGGCAGTCACTGCTCATTTCAGCAAGAGCTGGTTGCGTGGAGTGTCAAACTGGAGAAAAATCATGATTCAAACACCCTAGGATAGAATGAGAAAAAGGAAAGGGATGGCAGTCCTTACAGCAGGAACATTTCTCTAGAGGGAAGCCTAAATGAGGTAGTGGAATTAAATCACCTGGAGTTAAGCCAGCACTTGACCTTACTGTGGCCAAGTTGATGGTGCAGGGGAGTGAGTAGCAATGGCCAGGGTGAGGACGTTGGGTCAATAAGAAAGGATGAGAGCCAGTGCACAGTGGAGGGTTTGCTGTGGGCTCAGGTCATCCCTAGAAACGAGGAAGGGACAGGCATGCTGACTGGTTGGAGACAGAGTGATGTGAGTTCATGGAAATTCTCTTCTATCTGCCACAATTTCTCAGTAAACTAGAAAGAAAGTTGTAAGGTAAGAGGACAATGAGAGAAGAGTGGAAGGACAGAAGAGAAAGGAAAAGCTGTGAAATAGTAAAGTAAGGAATGAATAAATATTTAGTAGACTTGGCTGGGAGAGCTAAAATTGCTAGCTCCTCCAGGAGTTCAAGTACACAAACTGTTCAAAAGGACAGAATTTAAATGTATTATATGGTATTAGCTTAACCCTGATGCTAAAACTCACCAAGTTATTTATTTTCCTATATAATTATTTATTTTTACAAACTAGGCATGTTGAGATGACAGAAGTAAAATCCTAAATGAGTTAGAAGCAAATTGAATACTGCAAAACAGTTAAAGAAAAGTATGTTATTACCAGGCATGCCTTAACCTATGAATACCATGATGATCCATTGCTAGAAACTTTGCTTACAAAAGGTGTCAATTCAAATAATCAATGATTATTTGATAGATAAAAATCAACATACACTCTGGTTAAATCTCTTACTTTCTAACTATATGAGGACTTTTTGGCTATTCTTTTGTTATTGAATTCTAACTCACTTATTTTGTGATTAGAGAAGTGATTCTGCATCATTAACTCCTTTGTAGGGTCTGTTCTTTCTTTCCAGCCTACAAATTGTCAAATCTTCCATCTGTTTTAGAAAAAAAGTACTTTCTAATTGTGGGGTAAAAAAGTGAGTATATCAATTACCAGGCTTGTTTATTGTCTTATTTGATTCTTTTTTAGATTACTGTTGTATTTTTAACAGCTTGATTTATCATTTTGATATTTATATGATAAATTCTCTAAAATTATGATCTGGGTTTGTCAATTTTATTTATAATTTTAATTTTATAATTTAGTCTTTCTTGCTAGGCTCAACAGGCCTGCAATTTTTATGTCTTCCCAGTAAATTGTTCTTTTCATTAAATGATCATTATACTTAATACTGGTTTTGGCCTGAATAACTTTCTAATTTAAATATTCCTGTACCTAGTGTTCTTTTTGCTTCTATTTGTCTGAGTTTTCTATAATTTACTTACTTGCAGACTTTTAAACCATTAGGTTTTGGGGTATGTGTCTGTGTGTGTTTTAATAATCAACTTATGACTAAGCATATTTCTTGCTGAAAACATAATAGACTTCGTGAATTTTAGACTTCACTAGATAATGCTAAATTGTTTTCCAAAGTATTTACACCAATATCCATCTTTTGGAGCAGTTTATTAATATGCCTCTTGGTTTACAGTCTGAGTAATATTTGTAATCTCCAGTTTTTTAATTTCTATGTTATCATGTGAGTGGAACATGTTGTGTCTTTTTAATTCAATTTGAATTGTTTTATTACAAATAGACTTTGCCATATGTTCACATATATATTCACCAATGATACACTCTCTGTTGTGACGTGCCTGTTAATTTTTATTTGCCTATTTCTCAAATTGGTTACTTTGTTTTTATTTGTTTATTACCTTAATAATATGTAGGAGTTTTTTACATATACAAGGTCAAATCCTTGCTGATTTATTGGTGGCACATATATTGTCCCTGTTTTTGGACTTCATCCACCTTTTAAAAGTATCTTTTAATAAAAGAAAGTTATTAATTTTAAGTTAATCGTGCTATTACTCATTTAGGATTTCTTCATTGGGCATTACACAGAAAATCCCTCCATGTCCATAAATAAATAAGATATTCATTATTATTTTTAACAGAATGCTTACTTTTCATATTTAACTTTAAATTTACTTAGAAATATTTGTGCATGGTATTGTAGGAATCCACTTTAACTTTTTTTTGCAGTACAGATAACCCATGATTTCAGCATTATTTGCTTCTTGTTTCACTGATGCATGAGACATAATGCCAGCTCTGTCATATATCATATATATGCATGCACAGTTGTATATATACACATATATGCTATCCAATATGGTATCACATAGAGAGAGATACATATATAATATTTGTATACTATCTTCTGAATTTTTATGAGTTTGTGCTGGCAGAGTTTAGGGGCAGAATGTTAGCTAAGTAAGCTAAGTACACTGCATTGCTGGAAGTCTCAATAAAGTGCCGGAGGCAGGAGCACAGTTTGAAAACTTGATAATGAATATTTATGTGAAATCAACAGCTCTTATACATAATGGTGGCCTCACCACTAAAATAAGATACAAGACAAATTTGCCTATGGCCTACTACTATTTTTAGTTTTGCTACATTTCTTTATCTCTTCAAATGCAATTGTAATTCACTTAGTGTGTTTTAATTACAGAAATCCTCAACCTTGACGGGCATAGGTTCTGGCTTGATAGGTGCCCTACTACTTTTACTACATTTTTTCAAATTCTTGGTTGTTTTGTAGTAGCTTTTTCAAAAAAATTAAGAAAAACTATAGTTAAAAAAAAAAACCGGGTCAGGGAAGAGACATCGTTTTACTTTTATTCTGTATGAATAAAGGGTGATTTAAATGTGTGCACCAGGAGACCAGATTTGAGATCCCACGTCCCCAGAGCTTACAGCCTGCAGAGGTATTTCCTTATTCAGGCATGTGAGCTCTGGATCCATTTGTAAGGAAAAAAACTACTCCAGATCAAGTCACTCAGATGGGTTTGAAAACAATACAGATTTCCTACGCACATGACCTTCTATGAATTGAGCCCACTCCGAGTTGAGAGCCCTGGGCTTTGTTTATGCCTCTGCAATTTGTAAGTAGCAAAGCCCTACAGCAAGTCATTCAGCAATTTAGATCCCATTCTTTATCCCTCCTATAGATCAATTTCTAGCTGGAATCATTCCACCTCAGCCAGAAAGACAGCCTTGAGCACTTCTCATAGTGCACATCTGCTATCAAGGAAACCGCTTAGCTTTCATTTATCTAAAAATGTATTCTTTCCACCCGTGTTTTTGAAGGATATCATCACTGAGAATAGAATTCTGGGATGGTTGTTGTTATTTTTCCCAGTACTCTAAAGCTCTCATTGATAGCACCATTTCCCTAGATGGAGAGTCTCGTTTTTATGTTTCTAGTTTCAAATGTTCTGTCTTTGGTTTCCAGCAGTTCGACTATAAAGTATCAGGTGGTTTTCTGTCTCTTCCCTGCTTTAGGTTAAGTTTTTGGAAATCTAGGTAAATTTTTTAAAATAAATCTTTGGAACTGTTTGTTATATCTTTAATAAATTTTGTGCCATTCTCACCATCTTCTTCTGAAACTTGGATTGCACATATGTTGGAATATTTCATATTGTCCCACAAATCTCTGATGCTTTGTTCATTTTTCATTATTTTTATCTCTCTCTCTCTTTTAATTAAAACAATTTTGTCCTCTCTTATTTCATTGAGCAGTGGTTTGTAGTTCTCCTTGAGGAGGTCCTTTATGTTCCTTGTTAGTTGTATTCCTAGGTATTTTATTCTCTTTGTAGCAAATAACATTAGCTCTAGATTCTTGAGGGTTCATTGTGATCCAAATACAGTCCAGGCATTTTACAAGCATTGTTATATATAATTTTCATGTCAATTCTATAATATGTAAGTTTTATTCCCTCTTTACTAAAAAGGAAACTGCATTGTAAAACATACTTAATTTATCTTTCATTTTGTACGATGCAAATACCATATTTTAGACAGGTGGAATAATTTTCTTGGTGATTTCTCCAAGCCTATGTCTTCTGTACCTTGGCATGGTAGAATTATTATATATAAACTTGGCTCCGTTTCACCAACATTACTCTAGTAGGAAAAATGAAGATAACGTGTTCATTATGCTAAGGAATTAACTGGTTTATGAAGATTGGACTTAGATTAATGTTATACAAGGCTAGGAAAGGTATTTCAAGGTATTTGTTAATTAAAATAATTTAGTTGAATGATTAAAATGATTCATTATGAATCAAATGATTAAATATCAATGTACATTAAATAATACTGCTCACTCTGGATATAGAAGGTAGTAGAAAATTCAGGAAAACAATATATATTTTTTTCTATAACCCCGTATCTCTTTATTGCCATATAGTATACATCCTTTTGGTAACTTTAGGTTATGCATTTAACAAACATTTATTAGACACCTACTATGCGCTTGACCTTAGGCTGGGTTCTGGGATTTAGTGATGAATAATAAGTTATTTTGGCTATTGAGAAGGTACTGGCTCAAGTGGAAAGATCAGCATATCCACAATAACCATAACAAAATGCCAAGTACTGCAACTGCTTGGAGAGATCAAGGGTGCTAGCTCACAGAGGAGTTGGCATTTGAGTTAGACCTTGAAGAATAAATGATATATTGCCTGCTGGAAAAGTAAGAAAGGACAATCCAGACAGAGGAAGTAATATACAAAGTCAGGGAAGAATAAAGAAGATATATTTGAAGATTGGCTAATTGTGACATAGGTAAAGTTTATGAGGTGAATAAAGAGAGAATAATCTGGAAAGGTAAATTGGCACCAAATTGAGTAGGGATATTAGTTGCATACAAGTTGTTTAGGCATTATTCAAAACATTTTTCCTGTCTCGTAATATTTACTCTCATTTTTCTTATGCTGTGGTTTGCTTTTACTTTCTATTAACTTTTCTTCTCCTCTGGGCTCATAGCTCATTACAAAGTTTCAACTCAAAATCATGGAAAATTTGCCCTCAATTTTGGTAACCATACATCGTAGTACTGCCTCCTCCTCTGAGCCCTATATGAACACTCCACTCCAAATGGCTGGTTTAGTTGCTGTCTCTTATCGTGCGTCTGCTCATGCTGCTTTCCACACCTGAAAATTTAAAAAGTCCTTTCTCCTTAACGTCCATTTCTTCAGATTCCACCTCACCTTTCTCCACTAACGTTAGGTGGCTCCCCTTCTGACAAGCCTTCTTTGACCACTGACAGCCCTCACCCAATATTGTTTTGTTGAACTCCATCAGAGGCCACACAAAGTAAAGGCAAGGCCAGAAAAGTCATAACCCTTTTTAGGGGTTCTATGTAAATATTGGGCTCCTATGATTATGCCAGTGAAGGTTTATTATGCAGATGCTTTCCTGCAGAATACAGGAGGAAGAGTTCAAGGAGCAAAGTAGAAGATTCAAAGGTCAAGGGAATCAGAGGTGCACAATGCTAAACTGTAGGATGCAGCCAAAACAGAAGGATGTTAAACAAATACAGAAACGACAGCTAGACAAAAGATTGAGGTGTGTGTGAAAGGCTGGCTCCAGAACTACTGGAAACAAAACCTGCATATGCTGATATTTGTTAGATTTTGATCCAATAATTTGCTCTTAAAACTAATTTTTGAAATTAAACCAATATATGTTGTAGAAAAAATCAGAAATACGGATAAGTAAAGAGAAGCAAAAACACATATTCCTTTATTCATCCACTTACATATAATTGTTAATGTTTCACTAAATATCATGCCATAATTAGATATGAATAATGGTTTACAAAACTGAGATTCTACTGTATATTTTTTTATTTTTTTTGTTCAAGTTTATGTCATAAATATATTTCCATGTTAATAAATACACTACATAACATATCATGACTTTTAAATGGCTGTATAGTATTGTAACTAGACACCTATTATTTGAAATTTAGGTTAGATTATTTGTATTTTTATGTTATTTCTTGCTATAAACAATACTATACTGAAGCCTCCTCATACAAATGCATTGTGTACATTTTTAATTATTTCCCTGAAATAATGTCCTAAAAATGCAATTATTGGATGAATTTATTTATATTTTAAAAAATGTCTTGTCAAATTACCTTTTATAAATGTTTGTATCAGTTTATACTCACTATGCAATGAATGAAAATAACGATTTATCCAAACCTTTAACATTAGTGATGACTATCTTGCATCTTTACCAATTAGGTGAAAAACAATATTTTAATGCTTTCAGATTTTTTCCATTTTTTAATTTAGTGGTGAGTTTGAGTATTTTTTATGTCTAAGTTTACATTTTCCTGGTGAATTGTTCATTTATGATTTTCACTCATTTTGCTACTAATGATAATTATCAGTGTGACTTTATTTTTTTTCTCAGGAAGAAGAAAATCAATCTTTGTGTGTATTTTTTCCAAAGGTGTTTTTCTGTCAAACACTTCCATTCACTGAAAGAAAACAGAATATGATGCATCATTTAAAAAATTTGCATAAATTTGAAGGAGTACAAGTGTAATTTTTTTACATGGATATATTGCATAGTAGTAAAGTCTTGGGTTTTAGTGTATCCATCACCCCAATAATATACATTGTACCCATTAAGTAATTTCTCATCACATTCTCACCTTCCAATTCTCCAATGTCTGTTATAGGCACACATTATTTAGCTGCAACTTGTAAATGAGAACATGCCAATAATGACCTCCAGTTCCATTCATGTTGCTGCAAAAGAAATGATTTCATTCCTTTTGATGGATGAATGGTGATCTCTTTTGTATGTATCACATTTTCTTTATACAGTCATCCATTGATTAACACTTAGGTTGATTCCACATCTTTGTTATTATGAATACTGCTGTGATAAACATACAAGTGCAGGTATCTTTTTGATTTATTGATTTCTTTTCCTTTGAGTAGATACATAGTAGTGAGATTCCTACATTGAATTATAGTTCTGTTTTTAGCTCTTTGCAGGCTGTCTATACTGGTGTCCATAGACGTTGTGCTAATTTACATTCCCACCAACAGTGGATAAGGGTTCCCTTTTCTCCACATCTTCACCAACATCTGTTGTTGACCTTTTAATAATAACCATTCTGACTGGGGTAAGATGACATCTCATTGTGGTTTTAATTTGCATTTCTCTGATGGGTAGTGATGTTGAACATTTTTTTATTATGTTTGTTGGCCAATTTTATGCCTTCTTTTGAAAAATGTATTATTTGTGTCCCTTTCCCACTTTTTAACAGGATTATTTGATTGTTGTTGTTGTTGTTGAGTTGTTTGAATTCCTTGTAAAGTCTGGATATTAGTTCCCTGTGAGATGCATAGTTTCAAAATGTTTTCTCTCATTCAGTGGGCTGTTCATTATTTCTTTTGCTGGTCAGAAGTTTTTTTGTTTTAATTATCATTTATCTGTTTTTGTTTTGTTGCCTGTGTTTTTGAGATCATCATGATGATTGTTTGCCTAGACCAATGTCCAGAAAAGTTTCCCTAAATTTTCATCTAGCATTTTATAGATTCAGGTCTTAAATTTAAGTCTTTATTCCATCTTGAGTTTATTTTTATATATGGTGAGAGATAAGGGTCCAGTTTCATTCTTCTGCATATGGCTGGCCAATTTTCCCAGCAGTATTTATTAACTAAGGTGTCCTTTCTCTGGTGTATGTTTCTGTTAACTTTTTAAAAGATAAGTTGGATATAAATGCATGGCTTTTTTTTTAGGTTCTCTATTCTGTTTCATTGATCAATGTGTCTGTTTTTATACCATTACCATGCTGTTTTGTTACCATAACCTTGTAATATAATTTGAAGTCACATAATATGATGCCTCCATCTTTGTTCTTTTTTGCTTAGGATGGCTTTGTCTATTGGACTTTCTTTTTTTCTGTTTTTTTTGTACCATATAACTTTAGGGTTATTTTTTTCTAATTCTGTGAAAGATTATGTTGGTATCTAATTCTGTGAAAGATGATGTTGTTATTTTCTTTGATTGGATTGGCATTGAATCTGTAGTGTTTGGTGAAAGCTAATGTTACTAATTTTTATTCAGAATACAAAAAATGAAAATTAAAACAAATTCAAAGAATTATAAACTACTTTGTGATCCCAACATACACACATACACACACACACACACACACACACACACACACACACACACAAATGCATATGCACACACAGAGATACAACTTTCTGCTCTGTTGCTGTGATGTGTCTACTATCTCAAGCAACACAGAATTCCTAGTAATATGCAATATAGAAATTTAGGGGGCTTTAAAGGTTTATGGTTAAGACATCAACTCTTTCCATTTTGCTAAAGTACTCGTTGTTCTTTTTCTTTGTTATTTACTGTTGTTATTCTGTTTTCAAATTGTCCTATAGCTTAAGAAACTCAGACTAGAAATATACTTAAAAGTAGAAAGATGATACAATGAAAGCTATATAAATATTTTATGGCTTGTAATTAATAGAAAACTAGTAACAACTACTAAAAGTAGTTCAGAAATGATTACTAAAATTTATTCTGAAACATTATTTTATTGGAATGGATGAAAAGTTGAATGAATAATCAGTAAAAGAAAATTAATACCAAAAAATTCAATGGCAGTTAAAAAGGTAGCACAGGAAAATGTGGCATATATACACCATGGATTACTATGCAGCCATAAAAAACAATGAGTTCGTGTCCTTTGTAGGAACATGGATGAATCTGGAAACTATCATTCTCAGCAAACTGACACAAGAACAGAAAATCAAACGCTGCATGTTCTCACTCATAGGTGGGTGTTGAACAATGAGAACACATGGACACAGGGAGGGCAGCATCACACACTGGGGTCTGTTGGGGGGGACTAGAGGAGGGACAATGGGGCGTAGGGAGGTTGGGGAGGGATAACATAGGGAGAAATGCCAGATAAAGATGATGGGGGGGATGGAGGCAGCAAACCACATTGTCATGTATCTACCTATGCAACAATCCTGCATGTTCTGCACATGTACCCCAAAACCTAAAGTATAATAAAAATATATATAAAAGTAGCACATACATGTCACATAATTATTTGTTACATATTTTATACATATTTTTCTCAGTTTACTCACTTTTCACTTTTTCATTCTCTTTTCTGTTGATGTTTAAAATGTATTTTATTAGAATCAGTCAATCTTTTAAGTTGTCTGGATTGGTATTATAGTCAGAATTTTTTCCTTCCTGCAAAATTATATGAATACCAAATTTCTAAGACTTGTGGTTTCATTTTCTTCACATTTTATTTTTATTATATCTTAATATTATATATTATGATATTTAATATATGATATAATAATAATATAATATGTTACTGTATAGAATGAGATAGATTTATATTTTCCCCAAATGGTTAGCCAGATGATCTTAGCCATTACTGACTAATCAATCCTTTCCCAACTACTTTCAAATGATGTATTTTTTAATGTATAAATTTCTTTTGTGCACTTGGGTTGGTTTGTGGATTTTCTACTCTGTTTCACTGAACTGTTTGTTTGCATATAATATACTGTTTCAGGTACATAGTGTCATCTTGTAAAAGTGTCAATATTCAAGATAAAGTCCTCTTCATTCTTTTCTCACCTCTTCTCAAGGGGAAGGAAGGAGTCTCTTTTGGATCCAAGATCTGTGCAGCCTTGGGCTAGGGGAGGGGTGATACTCTAAAGAGGTTATTTCCAATTTCAGTAATATTTTAATCACATTTCTTATCATTGTTTCAATGTGTAAACATTTTTTATGATTCTCTGTATAAGCAACTTTTATTCATCAATAGTAGTGTGAATTTCATAGTGTGATCTGATGTCTTGGTTTCTGAAATACTGAAATGTGACCTTTGCACAAAGTAGGTCAGATATTGCCAGATTAGATGGAGATTCTCACAGGGAGTGTTCAGCTTCATAAACCCTTGCAAGATCCTCCTCTGCAAACCCAGAGCTCTCATACCTGCTTTATGTAGGAGTAGTCTTTCTCTGTCTGGGAAGGTCATTATTTTTTATCAAGTGCTACTATGTATACTATTAGGCAAAGAATGGACCTTTTCTGTCTAGAAATCTCATCCTTTTGGGTCATGTGCTACTTGAAAACACTCGACTGAAGACTTACTCTCTCTCAGAGAAAGTGTTTTCTTTAACCAAGTACCTGGCTTTGGTAAGGGTATATGTGAGGCAGGAGCAAAGACACTGGCCCAGTTGGCCATATCAGCTGAATTGGTCATACTACAGCCTGGAAAGGGAGATATTGGTAGGATTACAATACTACCAATACTGTACTCTTTTATCTCAGAATAAGTGATTGGTATATTTTTCTTTGTAAATTGCTTTTCTGACTAATCAATTTACAGAAATATACTGACTTCTATTTAAAGAACATCATTATGTAAGCCATATTGTGGCATTTTAACCTGCATTCTGTGCCCATAGATAATTTTTGTGCTTTTTTTTTTTTTTTTTTTTTTTAAAATGGTGTTTATACCTTATTCATGGAGCTATTGTGAGGATTTAATGAGCTAACACATGCAACACGATAGAAAAATGCCTTTTGGTTGATGTTCAAGAAAGGTTTATTCAATTGGTGGTTTTACTTAAAAAGTTGATAGAGTATTATAGAAATATACCCTAGACCTGTCTCTTTGATGAAATCCCCAAATCTGCAGATTCTGTGCTTCAACTCATTCCCAAATCTATGCCCAGCCTTCAATGTCTCACACTTGCAGGGCTAGTGTTGAGGCTAATTAGTTAAAAGCCATGCCAAAGATCAGGTGTCTAAGAATATGTTCAAATCCAAGGTCAAGGTGAAGCAGAATCAGAAATCCAGCAGACAAGAATATGAGGGAATTTGTGGATGTTGAAGTGGGCAAATATGAGCTCAGAAATCATATAGGATCCTAGAAAAATCTGAATTCTGTATCAGCAAGGCACATAGAAATTTGATTAAATGGTTGTGATAGTGATAATCCTCAGGATTTGAAGAGATTAGAGCATAGCTAACAGGAGAATAGATTGAAGACCTAGCACTAAGAAAACATTGGCATAATAATCCAGAATTTTACAATCTCCATACAGGAAGAGACCTGAGTAGTCGTCTAATTCAGCTCCTGAGGCTGTATTTTAAGTTCCTCTGTACTTGGGCTTCTGAGAAAGGAAAATGGAAATGAGAGAAAAAAATAAGTGCAAGCAGATTGAGGACCATTGAAAAAGGATCATCTTTTGAGTTGGGGTGAAGAATTTAGATAATCACCAGGATTAAACATTCATATCTGCGGCTTACTTTCTAAACTGACCAGGTCATGGAGCACAACCAGTTTAAAAGAACATGTTGTGTTCAGAAGCCCAGAGTCAGAGGGGATAGTGGAAGCACAGGATCCAGATTAAAGAATAGCAGAAACTTGGATTACCTGTCTGAATGTCTGTGTGTAGGGGCGAGGTGTAGGTGGTACTGTGAGTGTGGGTGTGAAGAAGAGAGGTGAAAAACTGGGCAGAATAAAGAGGCTCAGAAGCCACTAACTTGGAAGAAAATCAGTTCATGGGTTCATAGTAATTTCTAGACATATAAACAGACAGAATTGAGAGGTGGGAATTGGAAAAGTAGCAGAATTGTGCTGTATAATACCAGAAATAATAGTGCCTGAAGATAGTTTGAGAGGTACATTCTCTGGAAAATAAAAGAACCGTGTCAGGAGGGCAGAAATACTGCAGTGGATTTTCCTGAACCCATAACGATAGAAAAAGGGCACTGTGCCCATGCAACATGGAAAAGGAATAGCAGAATAAGAATAGATTTTAACATGCAGAGACCCGAGTTTGAATATCTGGGCCACACTTGGTAGATAGGTGACCTTGGAAACAGTGAAAGCTAAATAATGGTAATCTACTTAAAGTTTCCAGGACAATGCCTAGAATAGAGTGGATGCTTAACAGATAATAATTCCTGATTCCCTTTCCTTCATAAAATTATATTAAACTAAATGTAATTAAAGGTGAAAGCACATGATCAATGACCCAGTAACTTTTTTCTGTCTTATTGTGTATCACAAAGGCATAGTCTTTATTTGGAGTGGTATATAATTCAACTTGAATATAGGGAATTAATGCACCTAATTTTGTATTTACTTGGATAATGATCAAGGAAGGGATTGGAAGAAGGGATGAATAAATATTTCTGAGCAACATGGAATTCAATGTTTTAACTTTTTACACAGAGAAAAGAGTATGAGCTTTGTTATCACAAAAATGTGAATTTGAAACTCAGTTCTTTTGTATTCATTTGATTTAGGGCTATGTAATCATCAGGATAAACTAGGCTATACTGCAGCATAATATAATAAAAGCTCCCTGAGCATGTTCTATGTTTCAGGAGTTGTTTTAGGTACTGATATTCTATGTTTAACAAAGAAGACATGACCTTGTCTGCCTTCATAGAGATGACAATCTAGTTTGCTTTCAGACAGTTTCCTTGGCTCAGCTGAAAGGTATCATAAAGATGAGGGAAGGGGATGTTTTTCCTGTGAAATCAAACTGATGGGAAAATATGATGAAGGAGAACTAACAAGAGACATATTCCATTCTACGAATATGTTGGCTTTGCTTTCCTGAGCAGTCCTAGTGAGACTTACTAATGTCAAAGTAGAGCGTATTGTATATAGCTTTTCTCATGAATTGCAATGTTGGGATAGGGCATTAGCATATGTGTGTAGTTTTTTGTTTTGAAGATATTATGAAATCATGCTTATATGTCCTCTTATGCCTATACTCTAAATGTGAGAGCTTCTTATGTGAGAGCTTCTTATGGTGTGAGACAGATATTCATCAACAGCAATGTGCTAGTGTAGGAAAACTATGGGCATTTGAATTGTATGCATTTGAGTTAAAGATCTGCTCCCATCTCTTGATTGATGTGTGACTTTGATAAATTATAGAACTTGTAGACTGGACACTGCGGCTCACACCTGTAATCCCAGCACTTTGGGAGGCAGAGGTGGGCGGATCACGAGGTCAGGAGTTTGAGACCAGCCTGGCCAACATAGTGAAACCATGTCTCTACTAAAAATACAAAAATTAGCCAGACATGTTGGCGCATACATGTAGTCCCAGCTACTCAGGAGGCTCAGGCAGGAGAATCACTTGAACCCGGGAGGTGGAGGTTGTGGTGAGCTGAGATCGCACCACTGCACTTCAGCCCGAGCAACAGAGTGAGAATCTGTCTCAAAAAAAAAAAAATGAACTTGTCAACTCGTCAGAACCCAGTTTTCTTATCTGTAAATGGGGATAATAATAACTACATCACAGGGTTGTTGTGAGAATTAGAACACGATGTCAATATGATATCTATAAAATAATGAGAATAATACCTGTTACTAGTCAATAGTAAATTGTTATGATTTCTTATTTTTAAAAGTCACAATTATTGTAAGTTTATGACTCACAAAAATCCTTTGGTTATTCTCATTTTTTCATCTCTGGACTTTGGAGTTTAAAAGGGTTACTAGAGTGGGTTTTGTTCCTTCTGTCATTCTTTCAGTAAAGTCTAAGGAATAGAGACATCATAGAATGTCCAACATAGAAGGGACTCTACAGACTCATTTAAATCTTTTTGCTTTGCAAATCAGTAAACTTAAACCCAGAGCGAGAAATTGACATGCCTAATGCCACAAAATAAGTGAGTCAGACTTAAAGACAGTCTAGTACACTCTTCTTAGCAGCTCAGGTCTTAGAGGAAGAACACTTGCAGAGACTGATGTTAGGGTTTTTTTCTTTCTTATCCTACGGAGTCACTCTCCAAAGATACCAAAATCCTCTAACTTGATATAAAAATTGAAAAATAAAAATACTAACCCATATATACTTTAGAGTCAAACTGTGGGAATAGAAGAAATAATACATATGAGGTGAGAATTCATTGATTGTGCTCTGTGCTAGGTATTAACCTAGGTTTTTACATATACTATTTTATTTAGTCCTCAAAGTTTAGGGGTTTTTATTTCCCCTATTTTATAGGTGAGACATCAGAAGCACAGAAAAGTTGAGTAATTTGTCTAGTTGCTTTGCCAGTATGAGATAGGATCCAGGATTTGAATCCAGGTAGTCTGACACTAGGGCTTATATTATTAATCATTTTATTATATTTACTCCCTTCAGGATAATAGTAAATGGTAGAGTAATTAACTGGTCCCAGTTTTCCTTGGACTTTCTTAGTTTTAGTGCTGACAGCCCTAAGTCCCAAGAAGCCTCTCAGTCCAGTACAAACCACGTATCTATACTATCCACAAATAAACCCATATATTATCAAATAGAATGGTGCATATGATTATTTTCGCAATTCCAAAATACAATGTGATTTTAAGAGATGATTTCAGAGAGGTGGCAGTGATATACTCATATGAAAACTGAACTGGAAGTCAGAAGATTAAAAACTGAGGATTCTTACAAGCTTTTAACTAGCTACTTCATTGCTTTAAGCCTAAGTATTTCCACCTAAAAAAGAATATTTAGAAAACAATCTCATAGAGTTTTTTTTTACATATTCTAAGTGAAAACATAGTCGTAGAAACTTTTAAAAACAATAATGTGCAATCCAAATGTAAGGGAAAATGATAATAATGACGATGATGATGATAACAATGAACATGGTGACCATGATGATGATAATTTAGGTTCAGTATAGTCAAGTCTCTTAGAAATGTTCAGTAGTTTCATATTATGTACAGAAGCAAATGATAATCTCTTATTATTCATTCAAAGAATAAATATTTATTGAGCCCTACTATGTCAAGTATTGTGACACAAAGGGCCTTGATGACCTAATCCTCTTTTTTTCTCCAATCCCATCTCCTGCCTCTCACCCCTTAAATACCTCAGGGGTTCTTCTCTTACCCCCTGCTCTGTTGATATTATACACTCTCTTTTTATGATTTAATATACACCCACCCAGAGCTTCAACAAGGTCCCAGAATGCTTATCTCTAGCCCTTAACTGTCTGCTAGAAGCCATATCCCATTTGTAACTGCCTGCTACACATGTACACTTGAGCATTTCATATACACCTTAAACTAAACTAGTCCAAAACTGTTATTGAATAATAATAATATTGTTATTATTATTATTATTATTTGAGACAGGGTCTTGCTCTGATGTCCAGGCTGGAGTGCAGTGGTGCAATCTCAGCTCCCTGCACTCTGCCTCCCATGTTCAAGTGATTCTCATGCCTCAGCCTCCTAAGTAGCTGGAATTATAGGCATGTGCTACCATGCTTAGCTAATTTTTTGTATTTTTAGTAGACATGGGGTTTTGCCATGTTGGCCAGTCTTGTCTTGAACTCCTGGCCTCAAGTGATCTCCCTGCCCAAGCCTCCCACAGTGCAGAGATTACAGGCGTAAGCCAACATACCTGGCCAAAGTTACTTCCTTACATTTGCTCCTTCTCCTTTGTTCTCTATTTCATTTAGGTATCATCTTCCTTACTGTAATATAAGATGGAAACATAATAGTCTTTTCAAATTTTTTCTTATCCCAAAATCCAAATATTCAAGTCCCACAGATTATATCCCCCATTATCTCTCAAAGACATTTCCTACTCTTCAAATTCATCATTACAGTCTTATTTTAGGCTTTTACTTATTCTCAGCTTTACTGTATTAGGTTTCTTTCTAGCCTTCCTGTGTTTATTATTTTCTCTCCTAATGACTGCCCTGCACCCCAGTTTTGCAATCCATCCTTTAAATTAACTCAATAATCTTTCTAAAATAACAGTCTGATCTTACAACTTTTTGTCCATGATTCTTTAATGCCTTTGGAATGTTTAATATAAAGTTCATATTCTAGAGCTTAATATACAAGACTTTTTATGACCTAGTATTGTCTACCTCCCTAACATCATCTCCTACTATTTACTCCCCTCTCTTTATACACTCACACAGAACTACTTGTAGTCTCTTATCTGTCAACCATAGGATCTCAAACTTCCTTGCTTTGTACATTTTGCTTCCTCTGCCTGAAATATCATTTTTCTCCCTACTTTTAATTTTTTAAAATTTTTTGTTCTACCAATCTCCCATTCATCTTATAAATGTCAATTGCTCTGGGATTTTTTTCCTGATCACCTAAACCTTTGGGTACCGCCTAAACATTTGTGCTTCCAGAGCTTCATGTTTGATTTTCTGGGCCCAATTGTTCTATGTTAAAATTGCTTACTTATCTCCCATACATGTTAATAAGTAATTTGAGGGCAGGGATTATGTCTAGCATAATGCCAGGTACATAGTAAATGTTTCTAAAGGACTGAGTGGATGAATGAATGAATGAACCAGGTTTAATCATGCTAGTACTTTACAGGGATTTCATAAAGAGAGCAGAGGGATCTTGGAACAGCTGGGGCCACTATCATGTTTATGAAGCCAAATTATAAAGTGCTATATTAATTCGGACTCTTTGCTTGTAAGTGACAGAAATCAACTCAAGCTAGTTTAAGTTGAAAAAAAAGAGTTTACAGTAAGATATGTAAGTGTCTCATAAGCACCAAGGGTAGCAATGCCTCATGAAGGATATTGAAACTTATTGGACACTCTTTGTTCCTTAACTCAGTCTTTATTTTTCTCTGTTTTTCCTTCCTGACATGCTTTTTCTGCATCTTCTTCCCCAAGACAGAATGTGGTGACCATGCAGTTCTCTTTATCTTATAATCTGCCCTGTGCATCATATTAGTTATCAAATCCCAAACATCATACTTCCTCAACATTTCTAAAATCAGTCACTTTGTACGGGACTACATACCCGAGACTAGCTGTCCCTCCTAATTTTGCTGTCTTGTTGAAGAAAATCTAATTCGTCTAATTCAGTCAATCAGCTATGGGTGTCAGGGTTACACATTGCAGATTTGAAACCACAGGTCCACTCCTTTGGATTAGGTGTGCAGGAGTCTAACTTTTGATAACCAAGAGGTATATAATTGCATCCCAAGTACTTCCTATCTTCTGAGTTGAGCCAGTCTAAAAGTATTTCTAGATTGAAGCAAAGCTATTTGCATATTTCCTGGTTAGCAGTCTTTTCATTCTGAGAGAGTGAAGGATCTCATTCAATAGCGATTGAAAAGATCCCAGATAGTAGATGGGACACTGAGAATGGTGACAA
Source organism: Cacajao melanocephalus (assembly GCA_963573385.1). Lineage (NCBI taxonomy): Eukaryota > Metazoa > Chordata > Mammalia > Primates > Pitheciidae > Cacajao > Cacajao melanocephalus. Next base: position 78,131 of record CAUYLG010028872.1, read on the forward strand.
ATTCCCCAAAGGGATGGCTTGATAAGAGTTATGAGAGTTGTAATCTGTCCAGTCAAGTAGGATGGAGTATAAAACAGTGCTTTATTCTCACAGGAAATCTTATTGATAACTGAAGTGAAAAATAAGAGCTTGGGCATGTCCTGGATATAATGAATTAGGCTACTGTGACATCAGTGGAAGAAAGTCTGCAGATAAATGGTAAAGGAGGTTCAGCTTATTTAGTGTTTTTGATTAAATGAATGATTAAGTTGGTCCTGCTCCCAAGTACTAAGCCCTGAGGTCAGGGTTATAAGCCTTATTCTAGATCCCACTTCTGATATGGATAGGGCTTTTCATGTATATGCTTGATGTTCATGGGCTTGATGACTGGGTGGGACTAAGATATAAGGTGCAGGTCTCTAGTACCTGCCACTTGGTAAGGCCAGGGACCTTGGGGGATGGTCATGGAGAAAGAGTACAATGTTCTCATTTAGCACTTGGATACCTCTTCTTTTAAAGGCCAAAAAAACTGAATTAAAGTTAGTTGTATAGGATGTGTCTACCTTGTGAGCCTCTGGTAGTCAGGGACTGGTTTTATTATTTTCAGTTTCTAGCCCAGGGTCTGATGCATAGTATTTACTTAACAAATGTTACTTAAATAAGAGAAAGGATAAAAAATTTCCAAGTACAGTATCATCAACCTAATGTTTGCTTTCTCCTCAAATAAAGTTGAATTAAAGTACATCAGTTATCTTAGTTATTTGGCTGCTGCTGGACAGTTTTAGAACATGTACTTCTACTGCTTTTACCTTTAAGAAGTCACTCCAGAATTACACAGAAAATGCTATTACTGGTCAATTAGATACCATGCACAATGTCAGACACAGAATAAATGTTTCTCTTCCAGACAGAATAACTGCTGCCTCTTTGTAATTGATGTTCATGGAAAGAACTCTGTCATATTGTATGCTCTAAATGCTTTGTCATCCTCTGCTGAACACTCATTTAACTGTTTTCCAGACATTGGCTTGTCACTAGGGGTGAGGTTTTTTTTTTTAATGATACATTTAAATTTGTTGCTTCATCATGGATGCAAAGCCACTGGCTTTTTTTGATATCCACCTACCTATATTTATATTTGACTCTCCAAATGGGAGATTCCCCAGTCAGTAAGCATAAATGACTTATTTATGACATTATGCTCCTTCTTTTATATTTTTTTATTAAGCAAAGGCAATTAAATTATGCAGCTTTTAAATGTATTGTTCTGGTCAAAGTTTAGAATTTTCTATTTTTCTTTGTGTAAAATATTTCTGAGGTGAGCATTTCAAGACACACAAAGTACAAATGTAAGATCAAGGACAAGAGCAGTAAAATAGGCCAGAGTCCAGATTTTGTAGTTTTTTTTGTCTTTATATCTTTTTATGGTATGACATAGAGTTTTCAGTAAGATAGGGTTATTAATCACTTTACTGTGAAAACAAGGCCTTACTTTGCAGCAAAAGTTTATTTGTTCATCCAGTAGGTGTTTATTGAGCAATTACTAATCCTAAAGGTCAGGGCCTAATGTTTATGTAGCCATCATTAGATTTCTGTGGAGTGCCTCCCCAGGATACACTTTAGGCTGATGGAATGCACTTTCTTCTTAGTGAAGCTTGTGGTCTTGACTCCTGTCTGGCCTTTTCCCTAGTGAACAGAGGGTGCTTCTTTTCCCCTTTTACATAAGATCTAGGTAAAGTCAAGGAATGCCTGATGCTGTGCTTCCTTCCTGTTGCCACCTCCTCTTTATTTCCATGCCCAAACAAGAGGCTACTGTAGACCTGTCTTATTTTTGCTGAGTAAAAGAGAGAGAAGAAATTATTTAAAAAGAAGAAAAGATTCTCTCAAGCTCACCAAATCCATTACTGCCTTTAAAGATTTTGCTCTAGCTAATTCCTTTGCCTAGAAAGGCACTCCCCCTACCTCTACTCTCATGACTTCTTCTTGTCACTGAGATCTCAATAAGTATTGTATTTTCTGAAAGCTTTCCTTGACCACTCACTCTACAGCAGCTTTGTACATAACCCTATTATATCACTAATTTAATTATCTGTGTAATTCCTGCTATTATCAGATTTTTCTTGTTTGTTAATGTAGTCGTTTATTATTTGTATCCTCTAATACAATATAAACTCTGGTGAAGCAAGGATCTTGTCTATATTGTTCACAGTCATATCCCTAGCACCCAGAATTGTCCCTGGCACATAGTAGGCATTTCAGTAAATGTAAGCTGAAATTAATAAATATATTCCTAACAGCAACCTTACAAGGTACATATTATTGTTTCCATTTTATAAGGGAAAACAGAAGAATAAGTTACCCAAGATGATACAGTCATAAATTATTGATCAAGGGTCAAATCAGATTTCACTAAGCCCAAAGCCGATACTCTTTCATTAAACCATTCAGGCTTACTTCTGCCATTCATAGTCTCTGAAGTTGCTATTAGAGTGAATTAGATGGGTTTATTATTCATAAGAGGTTGACACATTAGTAGGAATGATGAATAAATCAGTGGTTATAAGGTAGCGTCATAGGTATCATAATCAAGGCATGGGTAAATTATTATGGTGTTACAAAGAAGGGACCAATAAAAGCTTATTGGGAAGTGTCATTAAAGAAAATGTGAAGTTTGCCAGGCAGAAAGGGATGGATTGTATGGCCAGAGAGAGACATTAGAATGTGTGTCTGATAATGGAAAAAAAATGTTCTGCAAAACGGTAGTGACCATGTGGGCTCCTTATTTAAGGCCCTGCAGAGATATTCCAGTATAACACTGTGGTCAGTCCAGAGGCCAAATATAAGAACCTTAATTATAATACATCTTTAACCAGGCTTTTAGATGCCCAGGACCATAGGTCTCTTTTGGTTAAATTGATCCTGCTCCTACTTCCTCTCACCTGCTAGACATTGTGGAGTAATTAAGACCACAGACTGATTGAAGACTACTTTTGTTCAAATCCAGACTCTGTTAGTTGTGTGAACTTGGGCAAGTTACTTACCCTGTCTAAAAAATGAGAGTATTAACAATACTTACCTGATACAAGTGTTGTGAAGCTGAAATATGTCAATATAATTAATGTGTGTAGAACAGAGTCTGGCACATGGTAAGTATTCTTTATTATTATTGTTAGTAGTACTAAGGAGATGAATGTGTGTGCTTAGAATACCAAACAAGTCTTGAGGGGCAGGGAAGGGTATGTAAAGGAGGCTAGGTAGTGATATAAAAAATGCATAATATACTTATTGTTCCTTGTGGCATTTTTGTTAGGGTTAAATGACACAATGTGTACAAAGTGCTTGCCACATAGTAAGCACTCAAGAAATTGTTAGTGCTGTCTTCATGATAGTGATGATGATAATAGTGCTCATTATTGTCTGAACCCTGGACTACATGATTGTGTCTCTTGCTATTTGGCACTTGGCTAGCCATTATAGGTATAGATATTGGAAAGACAGGTATGAACCCCACCCACTTAGAACTTATATGTGAGTTTACACTGAGCGTAGGGATAATCATGGCTTATTCATTTCTGTGTTCAGTGCCTAACACTGTATGGTTGCTTGATAACTATCAAACTGATTCATTCATTAATATGATGAAGTTATCTGATTTTACATTATATTAATTTGAGTTGACACCAGTCAAATGGAAGGATTAAAATCAAACTTTTGTGTCACATGTCAAGGGTCTTTTTAGAATATAGTCTTCCTTTTACTTGTCTTCACCTCCCAGTTGTATGTCCTTAAACTTATGGAAGTTAGGGTCAATCTGAAAGAACCCAAACAAATAACAGTTTTTTGGAATCAAGTGAAAAAGACTATTATTGCACCAATATTTAAGGTGCAGTGCTACGCCAAGCACTATATATACTTAACACTTTCTGTTCTTATTTAATTTTTACAGCTCTGAGCTGTGTAATGGGGAATTAAGCTGAGACACAAAGAACTCCAGGGACTTGTCCAGAGCCACACGTATGGTAAATGATGAAAACATAACTAGAGTTAAGGTCTTCTTATTTTCACTCTGTGCCTATTTTGCCTGGTCTTTATGCCTCACTAGATGTTCTTTGATAACCTTAATATCTTCTAAAGATAAACTTTTATTGCACTGACCAACTTATGGATGATATTTGTCATTGATTCTTGTGAAAATATAGCTGAATTCCAGATCTAAGGAGTTAATGTAATAATCTTAATGATGAGAAAAGGCTGAAGAACTCCAAAGATAAGCCTAACGTAGGAATTTCAGATAAACGGAGTTGATTTTTACAGCAAGAGTCCTGTGCTATGACCTCCTCATACATTGCTATGCACCCCTGAAATATACCCTACCTGCTTCTCTGGCTTCAACATTTCCAAGGGGCAGGTGCACCTTTGTTGGGCAGAGGACAAGCACTGTTTCAACTAACATACTGACCTGGCACTAATGGTGGAAGTACATCAATGTTAAGTATTGTCTAAGTGCTAGTTGTTACTGTTATCTGGTCAGTGCTCATGCTGTGCTTCTGCATTGTATCAGAAAGGTTCTTCTAGATCGATTCAAGGGAGAGATGCTAGCTAATGGCTAGAGAAATGGCAGAATCGTGGTTTAGCTGTAAGGAAAGAAATTGCTGGGACTAAGTGAAAGAGTCCATTTGTGATTGAATGAAGCTCCTAAAAACTTGAAATAAAAGCCAGGATCATGAAAAAGTAAATTTTTATTCATTCAACAAATATTTATTGGGAATCTATCATAAGGCAGCTACTGGATTGGGCTTGGGATGTAGCATTGAGCAAAAATAGGCACTAGTTTTTACAGAGCTTATATTCTAATAGGGCAGGTAGATATTAATCATATATTCCCACCAAATAAATAGGTGTAGGAAAACAGGTGTGGGAAAAAGGAACATGGGAAGGCATGGTGGGTATAGTCTAGGGATTCAGGGAGATTTCTCTGAAGAAGTGATTATTAAAGCTAAAGTTTGAAACAGGCTAGATGTTGATTAGGTGATACAGAGGGTCAGAGACTCCATATTATTATCTCCATCCACTCATAAGAAAACTAAGGCTCAGAGAGCTTAAGAAACTTAACTAACACCATGCAGATAGTAAATGGTGGATCCACAATAAGAAGAAATTACAATAAACAAAACATCTAATTCAATATGATAAATGTAATCATAGCAGTATGATTAGATTGTAGCAGTTATTGGCAGATTTAGGACTGAGTGTAACAAATTTTTCTTTTTTTTATAATTTCAACTTTTAGATTCAGAGGGTACATGTGCAGGTTTGTTACATGGGTTTATTGAATGATGCTGAGGTTTAGGGTATGAATAATCTCATCCCCAAGGTGGTGAACAAAATATCCAATAGGTAGTTTTCCAGGCCTTGCCCTCATTCCTCATTCCTCCCCTCTAATAGTCCCAATTCTATTCTCATTCTGTAGGTTATCTGTTTGCTCTGTTGATAGTTCATTTTGTTGTGAAGACACTCTTTAGTTTAATTAGGTCCCACTTGTAAATTTTTATTTTTGTTACAATTGCTTTTGAGGATTTAGTCATTAATTCTTTGCCAAGGCTGATGTTCAGAATAATATCTTAGTTTTTCTTTTGAATTTTTATAGGTTGGGGGTCTTATATTTAAATATTTTATCCATGTTGAGTTAGTTTTTGTATATGGTGAAAGGTAGTGGTTCATTTTTATTCTTCTGTATATGGCTAGCCAGTACCCCAGCACCGTTTATTGAATAAGGAGTCCTTTCCCATTGCTATTTGTTGACTTTGTTGAAGGTCAGAAGGGTATAGGTGTATGGATTTATGTTGTTTTGGTTACTATAACTTTATAGTTTAGTTTGAAGTCCTATAATGTGATGCCTCCAGCTTTGTTCTTTTTGCCTATCATTGCTTTTGCTATTCAGGCTCTTTTTTGGTACCATATGAATTTTAGAGTATTTTTTTTAATTCTGTGAAAAATAACATTGGTTGTTTAGTATGAATATGTTGAATCTGTAGATTGCTTTGGGCAGTAAAATTTTTCTTGATGGCAATTATAAATGCACTGTGTAAATGTACGTTATAAATATTATAAATATACTATATAAAGTGAATGGGCTGGGTGTGGTGGCTCACTCCTGTAATCCCAGCATTTGGAGGGCCAAGGTGAGTAGATCACAAGAAGTTAAGAGTTCAAGACCTGGCCAATATGATGAAACCCCATGTCTACTAAAAATGCAAAAATTAGCGGGGTGTGGTGGCACATGCCTATAGTCCCAGCTACTCAGGAGGCTGAGGCAGGAGAATCCCTTGAACTCAGGAGGCAGAGGTTACAGTGAGCTGAGATTGCACCACTGCACTCCAGCCTGGTGACAAAGCAAGACTCTGTCTCCCAAAAAAAAAAGTGAATGATCTTTGGTGAGTGATAAACTTTTACATTGAAAGCTAAGAGGTGGCACTCTATTTTCAATAGGAATAGACAGAAAGGGAGGGGAGTGCTGTGTGTGTTTGGAAATCAGCATCTGGAGGAGGAATCAGATCAGGCAGCCAGGTCAGCAAGGAAGTTGGTATGAGGATTTAGAAACCCAAAGTCTAAATTATGGCTGATTACAGATTGTAATAGGAGCAATCAAGATATTCAAACTAGGGGATTCAAAGTTCAGGGTAAAGTAGAGATAGAAGCCAGAGGTAGGGCATTATTAAGACTTTTGAAAGCTCTAGGCTCTTCTTACTTTTGGAGCTCTAATTCTCATCCTATCAAACAATTAAATATACCTTTCAAATTAGGTAAGATTAATACATATCGCTCAAAGGAGTTGAGTTGAAGTTCAGTTGGGAGTTAGGTAGTTGTCATTTTTGTAGGTATTTAATTTGTACTTATTTCAGTTTTGCAGGGTTGTTTTATTTTTGAGATATTTTTTTCAAGTCTCAAAACATTTTCATAGGCTCTTGAAAGCCCTTAGGATCTGAGCTTCAGTGCCTAATGATAAATAAAATAATCCTAACCAGAGGAGGAAGTTAAATAGTAACAGGCAGGAGCAATGAGCAGGTTATCATAGTTTTTCATCACTAGAATAAAGAGTGGGACACTAGTAGATTATCAGGTCACTTGTCTGCAATGCTGACCTCGCATCGCCAAGGGAGTAGTAGATTGTTATTTGTTCAGATTCTTAGAGGCTGAGTAAGACCTTGTATGTACATTCTCTCTCTATATTTTTAAACTGCTACTGGGGCCCCCACTTCTGACCTCCCTTATTCACTGTCCCACACTGACAGCCACAAGGACAACATTAAAAATCAGCAAGAACAAAAACAATCTAAATTATGAAATTGTCAGTTCTATGGCACTCTATGCCTCACTCCCTTCTTTCCATTTTCAGTCCTTTGGTCTCTGCCAGACTCGGCTTCATAGACCACCTAGTTTGCATAGTCTCCTTTGAGTTGGTGAATTTCTTTTGTTTATCTGACTTGGCCATGGCAAAATATTTTGGGGGAATCAGAGTTGCTGTTTTTCACATTGTGTTTTTAATACCTATAGAATTATCTAGGTAGAGTGTTTGCCTCAGTTTTCAAAAGTGAATTCTAAGGTATAAAAAAGGTATGTGACTACATAGGGCTTCAAAGCCACTGGGGAAAATAATACTAGAATTATTAGAATTCATATTTTCTCATATCTAGTCTTGTGCTATTTCTTAGTCTTAATGTGTCTTGGCCTCTGTTTTATTTTTTACCTGTAAAACAAGATGAACTCAGGTATTAACTAAAGGCAAACTAGTTGTATGAACATCATTTAGTTAAGTAAGTAGAGTTAAAATAGACTAAAATGGTAATATTAGTATCAGTTAACATCTTTAAGTTGTTTTATAGATTAAAAGAAAATCTTTTCCAGATGTTCTATCTCACTTATTTCTTATAATGAACTTATCATTTGTCTATGCTTAATTTCCATATTTTAGAGAATAAGAAACTAATGTCATTTAAGAAACTCACCCAAGATCACATAGGCATCAAATGGTATAGACGTAAGTCAGGTTTGGTATCTGATAACAAATTCTATTTTCTATCTTCTATGGTATATCATTGCCCCCCAACTTCAAAATAGTAGAAACCCATTAATATTGTTTCAATTAATGTGAAAACTGAAATAATTTAGGCTAATGTTTGCCTTTTCTTTTTCTTTTTTTTTTGACAGAATCTTGCTCTGACACCAGGCTGGAGTGCAGTGGCCAATCTCACCTCACTGCAACCTCTGCCTCCCTGTTCAAATGATTCTTCCACCTCAGTCTCCCACATAGCTGGGACTATAAGAGCACACCACTACGCCTGGCTAATTTTTGTATTTTTTAGAAGAGACAGGATTTCACCATGTTGGTCAGGATGGTCTTGATCTCTTGACCTTGTGATCCTCCCACCTTAGCCTCCCAAGGGCTGGGATTACAGGAGTGAGCCACTGTGCCTGGCCAATGTTTGCATTTTCTGTGCAAACTTATTTTTAGTAGAGAAAATAACTGTATAAACCTCTTTGTAAGAGAGATTATTTATAACCCACCAGATATGTGGCAGCTTTTGAACCATTCAGAAATATCTACTTTCTCAAATCAATATGAATACTTTGTATGTGTGCCTTTAAGTGAATCTCCAAATGATCTGTACTAAATGGTAGTTTACTGGCCTGCTTTTAGTTACTACAGATATTTAAAAAGTAACACAATTGCATTTATTTTTAAAGATTTTGTGATTCATACATTTAATTAAATCAGAACCTTCTTTTAATCATGAGAATGACAAATAAAATTCATTATAGTTTTACATCCCTTTATGGTATCAATGTGCTTTTGCATTCATTATGTCCTATGATCTTGAAGACAATTCTGTAAAATGAATAAGGCAAATATTATTTTCATTTTCCAAATGAAGAAACCAAGGATAGAGAGGTGAAATGATTTGTTGAAAGTCACACAGCAAGGGTGTACAAAAGTCAAGTTGCTTATTGATATTGATGTTATATAATTTAGCAATATTTTCAAAGGCTACAGCAGATTTTTTTTATTATATTACAAACTCACAGTACAGAAAACATCTCTATCTTATTCAGTTTTTAAACTTCAGTGCCTAGCACAATGTGTGGCATAATGGAAATGCTCAGTAAATAGTGGCTGAGTGAATGGAGAAGGGTTTGGTATCATAGAGTCACAGGTCTTGAGGAGAAACTGCCCATGGGAAGATTGGACTAAAGGAAGCCTTTTTGAAAAGTGTGTTGGATCTCAGAATTTTTTATAGATAGGAAGGCCCTGGGTTTTCCCTGATACATTGGCCTCCAGACTGAATGAATGTAACCTAACTATGCTACACAGCCCCCCTGAACATTCTTACATCACAGCATTTATCACATTGTATGCTAATGATCTGTTCAGTTATCTGGCTTCCCTTACAAATTGTGAGTCTCTTTAGAGCAGGGGTGGATTCCCATTATACTTCAGTCTATGGACTACATGTGGCATATGACAGACACCAAGTAGAATGAGTGAGTGAATGAAGGAATAAATAATATGATTCAGTGTACAATAGCAAAGGTATGGAGATTATTGATAAAGGAAAAGAATTTGTAACAGTGAATCATTAACATAATTTAGTCTGATTCAATATTAGATTGGTAAGAAAGGCAGCAGCAGCAGTTTTCCATGGCATGTTTACCTTTTAAAATAGTACGTATATATTTATGGTTATAAATGCTTCCAGAAATCATTAAAAAATTGTTACATTGAATATTTCTAATAAATTTGAGTCTCTGTTTAATTTTTCATAAAGGAACATTTTGTACTTAAAGGTAAACTCTGTGAATTTTTCATCTATTCTTAAGGTATACTTGCCTCAGTTTTATTATCTGCAAAATAGAGGTAGTAGTACTTTCCTCTATTGAGACAGTACCTCTGAAAACTTCTACCATAGTGCCTGGCTTATAGAAAGAGTATTACAAATGTTTATTGAATTGTCTTCATGCTCCCCTGACCCTCATTCTTCTGTCAATGAAGTCTTGATCCTTTTAGCAAAAACCTTGAGATGAGAAAAATTTAAGACATTATGGCGGCAAGTGAAAATTCTTTTAAATTTTATGTGCTGTGACCATGCTACTGATACTAGGAGGAATAGCCATTTTTACCCTGGTAATAGTGATTTTTTTTTTGTCCTCAACCTCTAAAGAGTTTTAGAATTCATTATTTCCCCTCTTGGAGTATGTTTTTCTTTAAGAATGGAATTTGGGTCTTGGTACTAGATATGTTAGTCCAGTACTCTTATTATCCTCGATTTGGACTTCTGCATCTTCACAGTCCAAATTGCCCTTCATGCGAAGGCAATCTTTGTTATACATACTTGAGGTGATGTGTAAATGCTTTCACTGGCTCAGCTGCTTTCCCCACCCAGCCTGGGTTACCTTCACAACATCAAGATTAGGTGTCCATGAACCATAATAAATAATACCTTGTATAGGAGTAATGTAAATGGAATCTGTTAAAATATGGCCTATTATATTTAAATTTATGTTTCGATTATCATTTTTATTATATGAAACAAGCTTGAGCTTTATAAAATCATTCAGAAATGAAATTTGCATCACTTATAGGAATGTCTGTCTACTTGGCATGTATGCCTAACAGAGTGAGAGGCATAGGAACATTTCTAAGGATATTATTTTTTCTCTCTGCTTTGAAAATATAAATTGGATTACTTAACAAATAATTCTTTGAAACATCTCTAATGGTGTTACATGAAAGTTCTAGACACAGCATTTCCTCCATCCCCATGTCGGAAGGATCTTTATAAAATGCAAATCTAATCACATATCTTCTCCTGGTTTATTTCTCTTAATGGCACACCATGACCCACTTCATATGAAAAACAGACTCCTTAGTTTGGCAAAGCCTTCAATATCTGTCCTTGATTTCTTCTTTTTCTTTTCCCCACCTTAGCTCTTAAAACTTAACCTTAAATATTATCCCATAGCAATGCTGTATATTCAATGATGTTTCTTTCCTCTGTTCCTTTGCTAAAATTGTTCTTTTTGAGGGAGACATTACACCTCTTCTTTATCTAAAAGTATTTATTTAATGTCTATTTACTTGGGCTCAGTTTAGTTGTTACCTTCTTTGGAGAACCTCCCTTGATCTTCCAAGCTGTTAGATGCCCCTCTTATGCCCACTTTGGACTTTATAACACCATTTATGATGCTATAGTATAATTGCATGTGTATTTGTCTGTTTTCCCTATTATATTGTGAGATCTTTGGAGATACGGACACTGTCATATCCATTTCTGTATCTCAGCATCAGGGCTACAACTAGCTCTTAATGAACGTTTGTGTGAGTTAGAAAAAAGTACCCCCGCATTGGGCCAGTCTTAGCACATGAAATGGAGTCCTTGTGCAAGGAAGACCCTGCATAACTGTACATAGCAACCCGGCTGATACCCACCACAGTGTCTGGCAAACAACAAGTGGTCAGGCCATTTTTGTTCAGTGATTAATTTATCAGTCAAGCAGTCAGTTGTCACAGGGTGGCAAGAAAAGTTGAAAAGCAATTGAAATAGTCATTTATAGTGACACCTATAAATTAAGAAGAAAGCATAAATCACTCATCATAAATAAGACTGTTGGATGGAAGTATCTTTATTTTTAATGAAGGGAATGTTTCTGGCACAAGTCTTTCTATAAACATAGGAAAAGTTGCAAAAGTAGAAAACATTCACAATCAATCATCATGTCCTTTGCAGCAACATGAATGGAGCTGGAGGCCATAATCCTAAGCAAATTAATGCAGGAACGGAAAATCAATGTTCTCACTTATAAATGGGAGCTAAGCTGAGCACACCTGAACAGAAATATGGGAACACTAGACACTATGGACTACTAGAGGGTGGAGCAAGTGAGGTAGGTTTAAAAACTACCTATCAGGCACGACTACCATGGTGATGGGATCCATACTCCAAATCCCAGCATCATGCAATATTCCCATGTAACAAATCTGCACATGTACACCCTGGATCTAAAATAAAAGTTGGAAATTTAAAAAAGAAATAGCCACAGGAAAACATTATTAATTTGGATTAATATGGGAGGAGTCTCAATTTAAGGAGAAATCTTCATTCTGGCATGTTATGTAGGAAATTCAGATTTATACTAGAAAGAACACTGAACTTAAGAGTTTAAAGATAGGGGTTCATTTCCAGTTCTGCCACATGGCAGAGGTTGAAGTGTGACTGCTATTTGTGTGACATTAAGTAAGTCATTTATCTTCTTCAAGTTTCTCTTTTCCCATTTGTAACATGGGGGATAGTTATTTCTGGTCAGTCTATATTATCAAGTTTCTTCAAGAATGAGACAAAATGAGATAATGGAAAGTATTTTGGAATTTTATACAAGATTATTGAAAATAATCCAACTTATGTAGGAAAGAAAAATATATATAGTTTTATTCTACTTTTCTTCCCCCCACTTTCTATCCCTGTTTTATGTAGGGTGAGATTGTCTGCCCTGTGCCTCTGTTTTCTCATCAGTAATATCTGGGAAGAATAATATAATTAGTTGTGTTAATCTATTTGTGCATTGCTACAAAGAAATGCATGAGGCTGGGTAATTTATAAGCAAAGAGGTTTAATTGACTCATGGTTCTGCAGGCTGCATAAGAAACATCGTGGCATCTACTTCTAGGGTATGGGAAGGTGTCAGGAGGCTTCCAATCATGGCAGAAGGCAAAGAGGGAGCAGGCATGTCACATGGCAAAGCAGGAACAAGAGAGAGAGAAAGTGAGGGGGAAATGCCACACACTTAACAAGATCTTGTGAGAATTCACTCATTGTGAGGAGAGCAGGAAGCCATGGGGGATCTGCCCCTATGATCCAAATACCTCCTACCAGGCCCCATCTCCAACATTAGGGATTACATTTCAGTGTGAGATTTGGGAAGGGACAAATATCCAAACCATATCATTAGTCTTATTAATATATTGAATTAATAATGATTAAATTCATGTAAGAGTGTGTACTATAGTTTCTGGCAGTTGGCACTCATTGAAAATTAACTGCCATTATTATTATTAAGGGTAGTGGTGGTGGCAGTAGTAGTGTCTGTTGAGTGTCACCTTTGAGCCAGGCATATTGTTAGGACTAATGTTTAATTTAATTCTCTGAGCCAACCTATAAGGCAAGTATTAATATCCCAATTTTGTATTTGGAAAAACAGATGCTCAAATAGTTGGTTCAATATTTCATAGCTAATAAATACTGCAGCTAGGATTTAAACCTAGTTCCACTTTGAATCTCATGCTGTTTCCACTATACCAACCCTCTTCTTATACACTTTATGGGACAGTTTCAATATAGAGCTTTTTACCTTCTCTGAGGCTGAAATGCAGAAATATTCCAACACCTACTTTGCCTTTCTTCTTATCTCCAAAGACACTTCTTGAAAAGAACAGGCATTTTATTCAACAGGGTTTTGAGTACCTACTATATACATAGCACCATGCAAACCAATACATTTTAAATATCTCATATCTCATTTAATTCTCATGATCCATGAGGAGGGCAATTATCATTCCTTACTTACTCTTGAGGACTCAGAATGCTGGAACATAAGTGCATCTAGTTATCTTTCTGAAATTACATAACAGTAATGTTGGGACTTTTCAATTATCTGGAACTTTTAACTTTCCAAAGCTAAAAAGGAGAGTCATCTGTCCATCTACAATGTTAAAGAGGGGAGTCATCTGTCCAACAGAATGAGTCAGTAGCAGATTTGGGATTGGAATCCAAGTCTTCTGACTTGGTATTTTCTACCCACTGCATTTCATAGTCTTCTCCCAAGAAAAAGGCAGATTATAAAGTGCATTGGGAAAAAATACCAAGCTAAGGAGCTTTAATTTCTAATTATCATTATGGATAGGAACTAGAGGATGATGCTATGGGGAGAATGTACTGAGCTACTTACCCTCTTAATTATATTAAATATTCCTCCTGGATTCTTATAAACTCACAACACAAGCCTTGCCTTCACTGACAATGTACACTTAGCCTTTTGCTCATCCTTGAATAAAAGGCTGAATTGTTAGACTGAGATACAAGAATTCAGTAGTTTCTTTCCTAAAGGAACAGTAGGAACAGCTAATATTTAGTGTGTGTTCACTATAAGCCAGGAATTCTGGCATTTCATACATATTAATAGACTTAATTTTCCCACAACATTGTGGTAGGTACCACTGTTACACCTACTTTATAGAGGAGGAAACTAAGGGACAGAAATATTAGGTAACTTGCTCCAGGGCCATGTAGTAAGCAGAAGAATTGGGATTCAATTTAAGGTAGTTTAGCTATGAATTCTAAGCTCTAAAATATTATCCTTTACCACATTTTCTTATGTAATAGAATCTTTATCCGTGTCATATTCCTGCTCAGAAACCTCCAATGACTCCCTATTTGTTTTTTAATTCAAAATGCAAACTTTTCACCTTAGTATTTAGAGGCCTCTCTGGTGTAAGTCCAGTCCTTATTTCTAGCTATATTTCTGACTACTCATTAGTTACAAAGAGAGGTCTTTGTAGTAAGAGAAACATGTTTTTATAACCCAGGTCTCCCATTAAATAGCTGTAAAAACATTTGACAATGTAATTTGCCTTTCCAAGAATCTTAAAATTGAGGAAAATAAAACTTACCTCAACAGGTAAATAAAATAATGCAGGTAAATACTCAATACAGGCCCTGACATATAGAGACACTTAATATTACTTAAAAAATAATTGGTTATCCTCTGGCTTAACCTAATCTGCTGTACTCTTTCCTATCTCTTTGCCTTTGTGTGTATTTCCTCTCCACCTTGAATCTTTCCTTTGTATCTCTGGCTGTCAAAATCTAATCCATCCTTTAAGGCCTCTTTCAAGGGCAACCTCTCTAGGAAGCCTTCTTTGATCCTCCCTGCTCCCACCTCATCCTGAAGTGTGTTCTCCCTTTTGAATACTAACACAGTTTGGCTCACCACGCTTCGGGCATGTATTATAATATCACAGGTGGCTTTGAGTTCAGGGTGTTTGAGTATCTTATCCATGTTCCCTACTAGATTATAAGTACTTTAAGCAGGGATCATGTCTTTCTTCTCTCTGTCATTCTCATATCTTATTGGATGAATTGAGTTTGGGCACATAGTAATTGCTGTATTAAGTAAGTCATATCACAAATTTGAGATTGCCTGAAATCAGTACTATAATCCCCAAACTAAGGAGAAAAGAAGGAAGCTATTAGCCATGCCTGATGCGTTATATACCTAATTTATCTTAATATTCCCAATAATCATGTGAGATGGTCATGATTATTTTTATTTTACAGATGAAGAAACTAAGAAACTTAAGTCTAAGGGGATAAGTAATTTACCTAAGGTTACATAGAAGGTTGCAGGGATTTGAACCCATATATATCCGATTTCTGTTTCACTGTTATGATTACTGTTTACCAGGGAAATGAGACATTATATGATCTGCTAGCTGTGGTGGATTTATTGAGTTAGAGCCCATAAAACATTACCTCGTCAGCCTTCTCATTTTGCATAGGAGGAAATTCAGACCCAGAAAGACCAAGAGTCTTGCTCAAAGTCTGAGCTAATTAACCAATCTAGGTCAGGATTCCAAGCCAGCTCTAAATATAGTAATTTTCCAAGAGACTCAGGTGCCTCTCTCATTGTGGTTCAATAAAATTTACTTCTCTTCTGGACTTTTTGCCCTCTACCTGGGTTCTCAGTCTATCACTTTCACAATCGGAGCCTACCTTATCTTGGTTAATGAAATTTTACTATTAATTTTTCTACTGTCGGCCACATTGAAGGTCAAAGTTACTGGGTGTAAGCTGTTTTATTTCTAATTTTAAATGCTGGAACATAAGTGTATCTAGTTATCTTTCTGAAATTACATAACAGTAATATTGGCACTTCTCATTTATCTGGAACTTTTAACTTTTCAAAAACCATCCTTTAATATTTTGTGTATCTTTTAAAAAGAGATTGGAGGATCGAGACCATCCTAGCCAACATGGTGAAACCCCGTCTCTACTAAAAATACAAAAATTAGCTGGGTGTGGTGGCACGCGTCTGGCGATGGAGTGAGACTGTGTCTCAAAAAAAGAAAAAAAAGGAGATTGGAGGATTGTATTAGATAATCTCTAAAGTAGCTCTTAATTATGAGGCTCTGATGCTCTAACTTAATTTTACATTATATTTGTTAGTTAATAATTATATAATAAACTATTATAGATTAAATTATTGATTGTTTAATATTGGATTAAATTAGTGTTTACACTAGAGTATAAACTTTATGAACATTGAGGCTATGTTTATTTTTGCTTACCATTGTATCTGCAGAACCTGCCCATAATAGGTACTTAGAAAATAATTGTTGATTGAATGAACAACTATTTGAGATTGCAAATACTGTTATCATATTCATTTGATATATTACCCAGTCAAAGTTAAGAAGAAAAGTGTCTAGCTTAAGAGAAACTTAAGTAAGTTGCTTAAGTTTCAGAGTGGTAAAAACACTCTGAAAATCATATTTCCTAGCTTTTAGGTTGTTTGCATGAACCAGTGAAGTAATAAAATTCTGAATCCTTGTAATCTATCTCATAACTATTCTTAAAGCCATTATTAGCTGTGATAGTTGTTATTAATTTATACCTAATAATAAAAAACTTCTTCTAAGAAATAAAATAATGCAAGAACTTAAAAACATTTATCAATACTTATTTTTTCCTCCCAGAAGTACCCAAGTTCTCAGTGGAATTTCCTGTAGCTTCCAATTCTAGGTTTAGAAAAAATTTCCTTTGAGTCTTGATTATTAGAGAAGAAGTAATTGAAAAGTCTTCAGCTTCACTCACAAGAATTAAAAAACAGTAAAAACTAAAAATACTGTTAGCAAGGAT
This sequence comes from Cacajao melanocephalus, assembly GCA_963573385.1. Lineage (NCBI taxonomy): Eukaryota > Metazoa > Chordata > Mammalia > Primates > Pitheciidae > Cacajao > Cacajao melanocephalus. The sequence goes on from CAUYLG010028872.1 coordinate 95,077, forward strand.
GCAGAACTATAGAACTATTAATACATTTCTAACAGGAGTGTAAGCTTGTAAATTTATTATCTTTTACTATCTCTCATGACTCTGTTCATGAGATTGACTAGGTTCAGCTGCAAAGTTTTTTTTGGTCCCACTTTTGCCGTCTCATGTGACTGTGGTAGTGTCTCAGATATAGCCAGGTTTGGAATATCAATATAGTTCACTCATATGGCTGGTAATTGGTCCTAGCTAATGGCTGAGAAATAGGCTCAGCTGGGATGCTGGTATGTCTAGGATTCTTTTTCTCTCCTTGTGGTCTCAGAGTCTCTCCTTAATGTTTCTTTTCTATATCATCTCTCTAGCAGGATAGCTAGACTTTTTACAGGGTGATTTTGGACACCCAAGAATGCAGAATGTAAGCTGCCACATCTTCTTAAGATAAGTCTAGAGCTGACACAGCGTCATTTTTTGGCATTCTGTTAATTAAAAGGCCAATTCAGATCCAGTCCAAATTCAAATTGAGAGGACTACACAAGAGTGTGAATATGGGGAGATGTGGTTCATTGGGAACCGTCAATGAAATACACCAGAGATTGGCACACTATAGCCCCCAGGTCCAGTCCAGCTTGTCTGTTTTTATATGGCTGGTGAGTTAAAATGTTTTTTTAATAGATGGACTTTGCAATCAATTTGCCTATAGGCAACATTGACTCTGATCCCCAATTAAGAAAAATATTATTTCCCACCATATTCCATTGTTTTCATTACTAGATATGTGTATTAGTCCACTCTTAAACTGCTAATAAAGACATACCCAAGACTGGGTAATTTATAAAGGAAAGCGTTCTAATTGACTCACAGTTCCACGTGACTGGGGATGCCTCACAATCATGGTGGAAGGTGAAGGAGGAGCAAAGTCATGTCATACATACTGGTAGGAAAAAAAGCATATGCAGGAGAACTCCCCTTTTAAAACCAACAGATCTTATGAAACTTATTCATTATCATGAGAACAGCACAACAAAGACCCACCCCCATGATTCAAGTACCTCCCACAATGTGGGAATTATGAGAGCTACAATTCAAGATGAGGCTTGTGTGGGTACATAGCCAAACCATATCAACATATACAAACAAAAACAAAATTCAATTTGCTATTGTTATATGTTACATTTTTTCTAATAAAAATTTGTTTAAAAGATTTTTTGAAAAATTTTTGTAAAGATTTTTTTTCTTTCTTATTATATGAGTACGTAAATAATATCTTTGCTTTTCTTGCCTGGCCCAGAAAAGCTTAAAATATTTGCTATATAACTCTTTATAGAAAATGTTTGCTGACCCCTTTAATAGATATTACATATACACTAAATAAGCTTTTTCTTTCTTTTTAAAAAATATTTATTTATTTTTTTAATTGTACTTTAGGTTCTGGGGTACATGTGCAGATCATGGAGGTTTGTTTTATAGGTACATACATGGCAGTGTGGTTTGCTTCCTCCATCCGCCCATCACCTCTATCTGGCGTTTCTCTCCATGTTATCCCTCCCCAATCTTCCTACCCCCCACTGTCCCTCCTCTATGCCCCAACAGACTCCAGTGTGTGATGCTCCCCTCCCTGCATCCATGTGTTCTCATTGTTCAACACCCGCCTATGAGTGAGAACATGTGGTGTTTGATTTTCTGTTCTTGTGTCAGTTAGCTGAGAATGATGGTTTCTAGGTTCATCCCTGTCCCTACAAAGGACACGAACACGTTTTTTATGGCTACATAGTATTCCATGGTGTATATATGCCACATTTTCCTTGTCCAATCTGTCATTGATGGCCATTGGGGTTGGTTCCAGGTCTTTGCTATTGTAAACAGTGCTGCAATGAACCTACATGTACCTGGGTCTTTATAATAGAATGATTTATAATCCTTTGGGTATATACCCAGTAATGGGATTGCTGGGTCAAATGGAATTTCTATTTCTAGGTCCTTGAGGAATTGTCACACTGTATTCCACAATGGTTGAACTAATTTACACTTCCACCAACAGTGTAAAAGTGTTTCTATTTCTCCACATCCTCTCCAGCATCTTTTGTCCCCAGATTTTTTGATGATTTCCATTCTAACTGGCATGAGATGATATCTCTATGTGTTTTTGATTTGCATTTCTCTAATGACGAGTGATGATGAACATTTTTCATATGTTGGCTGGCCTTATAAATGTCTTCTTTTGAAGTGTCTGTTCATATCCTTTGCCCACTTTTGTATGGGTTTGTTTTTTTCTTGTAAGTCTGTTTTAATTCTTTGTAGATTTTGGATATTAGCCCTTTGTCAGATGGGTAGATTGCAAATTTTTTTTCCCATTTTGTTGTTTGCTGGTTCACTCTAATGGTTTTTTTTTTTTTTTTTTTTTTTTTTTTTTTTTTTTTTTTTTTTTTTTTTAGGAAAAAAAGACCGGGGGAAAAAGAAAACACGGGGGAG
>CAUYLG010028874.1:0-44163 GCA_963573385.1 Cacajao melanocephalus
CAAAACACACACACACACACACACACACACACACACACACACACATTAATTTATAACTACTACCCCGTGGAAAAAATGCTTTTTCTCATTTTTAAAATGTGACAACTGAAGCAAGTTATTTAGTGGGTTAAAGGACTTGAAGCTATCAAGTCTCAGAGCTGAGGTCTGAACCAAGGCCAAAAGGCTCGAATCTTTGTGCTAAGCCACTTGGCTACACTGTCTACAAAGCTTAGAATGTAACTGAAGGAAGAAGACATGTATGAGAGAAACACCAATGACATAGGAAGGTCTGTGATGAATGAAAGACAATTTAGTTCAGACATCTTTTTTGTCTGATTTTCATTATCTTCTACCAGAAGTTTCTTTCTTCTTCCCAAGCTACCTCTTATTTGCTAAAGCCTCCCAAGATATGCCAGCATCTCCAACAGAGAATTCATATTCTCTGTGGCTTTCTAAAGGAACATCATTAAACTTTTAAAAATGGGAAGTGCCCATATTTGCATTTCAACTCTATGTCTGAGGAGTTTTTCTACATTTATACCTTTTCTTTTTGACACTTGCTGTTAACTAGAAATCTTTTTGTGTGTGCATGGGGGAGCTTTTTTGCTTGGTCTCAGCATGATTCCTTGCCGAGGTCCGACCAGTGACTGAGGGCACCTGGTGATGAGACAGCTGGGGAGGTCAAGAGCACAGTCTATAAATACTTCAATCAACCACCATCTGGTCCTGGAGTCATTGGCTGGTGAGATCCCGAAACATGGGCTGGAACAAGTCCCCTGTGGCCTGTCAGAAGAGACGCACATCACTTGGGTTATGGTGCCCTCTTCCCAAGACCTAGTGGTATAAAACTCCAGGCCTCATGCTTTCCCCCTCCTGCCTTTCAGTAGTTGAATTATCCTATTCCCACCTGTGAACCTTCTCTTTAAAAAGTCTATTCCTGGCCAGATACGGTGGCTCAACCCTGTAATCCCAACACTTTGGGAGGCCGAGGAGGGTGGATCACCTGAGGTCGGGAGTTCGAGACCAGCCTGACCAACATGGAGAAGCCCCGTCTCTACTAAACATACAAAATTAGCCAGGCGTGGTGGCGCGTGCCTGTAAACCCAGCTACTTGGGAGGCTGAAGCAGGAAAATCGCTTGAACCCGGAAGGTGGAGGTTGCAGTGAGCCAAGATCGAGCCATTGCACTCCAGCCTGAGCAACAAGAGTGAAACTCCATCTCAAAAAAAAAAAAAAGTCTACTCCTTGATTTTGTCTTTTTCCAGTTAGTTTTCCAAGCCAGCATCTTTCTATCATTCCTGAAGTTTACTTTGACTAAGAAGCATTCCAGAACCATTAAGTTGAAGAAGGGAGGCCTGCCTCCCAGTGAGGACTTTCAGATGCCATGATGCTCCCTCTGCTGAGAGCATTCTCCTTCCTTCCCTCCAGTTTCAACCTCCACCCGACCTTCCCCCTTTTCTAGCTAATTCATCCCTCAAGTCTTAACTAAAATGGCACTTCCTCAAGGAGAGCTGTCCTGCCGTGCCTAATGGATCATCTTATAGCATCTGCATTTCCCTTCATGTCTCAGTTTTTGTAAAGTACGTGTGTGATTAGATACACTGCTCCCCCACCCCCGCCGCCTGTAAGCTGAACGGGGCAGGTCCATATCTCACATTCACTGCTATATCCTTTGAACATATTCAGTCTTAGAATTGTGAATGACTTGATAAAGTAGTGACAGAAAAGGGTTAAAAGCATAAACAATCTTTGAGGTCCCAAGGTGGGAGATGGGGACTGCACAGGTCAGGGAGAGGGGAGAGGTTTGTGTCCACCCTGTCAGGTGGAATCAGAGCTGTCCCCCTTGCTGAGTCAGGGACTACTCAGGGCATGGTGTAAACATTTAGTGAGGAAATTTCACTTAGTAAATCTCTCCTGCCCTCATCCGTAGGCCTGAAATCTGCCATGAGAGCTGTATTCTTTTAGGACATTGGCCCTCATTTAAAGGCAGGATTTATCCAAAAAGTAATGGCTTAAGTATCAGCCATTTTCGTGTGATCAATTTCAGACTCTCCAATGAGAGCAAATTTGGTGGGGATGGGGCACAGTCTTGGAAGTGCCTGTAAACAAGGTTCAGCTGCTTGCCAGGGCTTTGCAAGACGAGCTACCCCGGTAGAGCTGCCTCCCTGGAAGGGAGCCAAGGAATAAGTGAATCCCAAAGGAGAGGAACCTGGTGGTAGGAAGTGTTTTGGCTCAGAAGCAGGGATCTCAGGCGCCCAATCATATCTGAACATTATCCTAAAAATGGAACGAGTGTGGGGTGTGGTGGCTCACACTTGTTATCCCAGTCCTTTGGGAGACTGAGGCGGGCAGGATCATCTAAGGTCAGGAGTTTAAGACCAGCCTGGCCAACATGGTGAAATCCCGTCTCTACTGAAAATACAAAATTAGCCATGCAATATGGCACCTGCCTGTAATCCCAGCTACTCGGGAGGCTGAGGTGGGAGAATCACTTAAACCCAGGAGGTGGAATTTGCAGTGAGCCCAGATCGCACCACTACCCTCCAGCCTGGGCTTAAGGAGTGAGACTCTGTCTAAAAAAAAAAAAAAAAAAAAAAAGGAAACAAAATCACAGTCCCCAAAACCTATGCCCCAGATCAGGCCACCTAACATGGTTTTGTTTCTCTATCCTTGAAATAGCACTGATTCTAAACTCCTGGAGATTAGGATCTACACCTTACTTATTTTATTTTATACTCCAGCACCTATCATGATTCCTTGCTTAGCAGATACTCAGCTATGTCTTGTGTAATGGATGAGACATTTGTGCTAATGTGTACAGTACCTAATATACTTTAAGATAGGTCAGCTGCTAGGTAGCACCTGCTATAGACACTGTTGAAAACTAGCTCAACACAAGACATGCCCGCCAACTACTGTGGACCTGATAAAGGTAACCCAGGGAAGTCATAGGCCTAGATCATGTGGCCATTAGTAGTGCATACTTTGCATCTCAAAAAGATCTTTGATTTTTCATTTTTTCAGTGGCAAGGATTCCTTGGTTTCCATGAAATGTTCATTGTTTCGGTTCTGTCCGTGGTCAAAAGAATTGCCTTTCCAGGCTCCAGAGGGGAGCATTTCTTCACACCTAGGATCAGGAGCCAGTGACAGTGAGACAGAAGAGACTCTGAAAGGTATGAGTTAGGTGGGGCGCGGTGGCTCAAGCCTGTAATCCCAGCCCTTTGGGAGGCCGAAGCGGGTGGATCACCTGACGTCAGGAGTTCCAACCCAGCCTGGCCAAAATGACAAAACCTCGTCTGTACTAAAACTACAAAAAATTAGCCAGGCATGGTGGCAGGCTGCTGTAATTCCCAGCTACTCAGGAGGCTGAGGCAGGAGAATTACTTGAACCTGGGAGGCGGAGGTTGCAGTGAGCTGAGATCACACCACTGGACTCCAACCTGGGCAACAAGAGCAAAATTCTGTCGCCAAAAAAAAAAAAAAAAAAATATATATATATATATATATGAGTTGTTTTACATCTAGTTCCATAAATGTAAGTCTATATTATATTTATATATGTTTCCCACTGTCTTTCTTATGGATCCCAATTTTTGAAAATTAAATGAGAGTATTGAGTCAGAATCTCCCTCTAAGGCAGAATGTTAGTTATTTCGTTGCCCATTATTATAGGTGAAAAACAAAGTTGAGAAAGGTGTGGAATTCACCCACGGTCACTTAGCTATTTTGAGAGGAAGCTGCTGCCCTGTCCACCTGACCACATTATCTGCAGGAGTCTGGGGCGAGGACCACCTGCTCTTCAGAGGAGGCTTTGGTGAGGTAGACGTCATTCAATGAAAGTGAAGAGAAGCATGGAGGCTTTGAATTGCAGTCCAGCCTTCACTGTGGCAGTTTGGCAGAATGCTGATGGCTTTAGGCTTGAAGGATCTGGCCCAGCCCCCCTTCACCTTCTTTTTGTCCCTAGATCCCCAACACACGTGTGAACGTGCAAGTCCAGAGACGGAATGACCATTGCATTTTTCTCTTTGGGCTCAGTGGTGGTGTTCACAAATAACACTGAGTAAAGACCTTGAACAGGGTGGGGAAAACAGAGGACTGGAGGTGAAAATAGGAACGGGAGAGAATAATCTGGGTGTCAGGAGGGAAGGTGGGGGGCTCTGTGAGTAGCTGACAGAGGAATGAGCGAATGGGGAGAACTCCGTAATGCATGGAGGCTAGGTGGGAGCCACCATTTGTAGTCTTGTGGGGATGTTTTGCCTGAACCCTGCTTGCTCAGGTGACCGGAGGAACTAGAAAGAGAACGAATATAGACCTCTTAATTTGCCTGGCATAAGAAGACACAATAGATGGTGTCTCCAAAAGGACGGGATTAGTAAAGGAGGCATCTTCTAAGCAATGTGAGGGTGGACTTCCTTTCACTGCAGTGGTATTCAGGATAGCTGGCTGGAATAAGATATTTTCAAGGATTTGACTCATGCAGGACACAAGCCATAAGGATGAGAGTTCTAACACCAAAGCTCCAGGAAATAATTCCAAATTCTAATGGCCTTCATGTCAGCCCGCAGGAAGTGGGAAATGTTCTCGGAATTCTGGAAAGGCTGAGACCTGCCAGTCCAGGGCACGAGGGGACCAGGAGTTCTGGACCAAACATAGCACCAAGGTTCATCACGGTTCTTGCTTCCCATAGGACAGTGTTCCTAGACCATCCCCATCTCATTTTCTCCCCTCTGCCTGTATCCTTCCTTAAATGGGATGCTTAGAGTCAAACACCGCATTCCAAACAGTCTGACCAGAGCAAAGTGGAGCTGTTATCAGTGGTGTGGTACAGTAGAAAGACATTAGATTAGGAATCAGAAGACTGGGGTTCTATTTCCATTTCTCTAATGTCCGGCTGCGTAATGTTGGGCAAGTCAGTTAACATGTGAGCCTTGGGAATAACAGTATCTGTCCTATGGTAATAAAGTATTATCATATATTACTATATATGAGTGTAGCATATATATGCGTGTTATAATATATAATATCGAACCAGATAAGATGAGGTTATAGTACAAGTAAGAAGTGACTTGCTAGATACCTGCCAGATACTGTGCTTGTAAATTTTTATCCACATGGCAGAAGGTTGTGTTGGTTTTCTTTAGGGATGCTTTCTGCAGATTTATTTTGTTCCTTTGAATGGGCCACACGTTTCTGTTTCTTTGTATGCCTTTGATCTTTTGTTGAAAATTGGGCATTTGAAAAAACAGCTACCTCTCCAAGGCTGCAGACTGGCTCAGTGCTGGAGAAGACTAATTAGCAGCGTCTGTTCTAAGCCTAGGATCATGCTTGCATGCAGGCGTCACATCTTCTCAGGCCTTTTCTTGGTGTGCATTTTCCCTGGGCTTGCGCGTGTGTGCCTTTTTTCCAATTCCCCAGTAGACACAGTTGCTTTGCAGTGTTTTAATTTTCCTAGGAGTCTCACGCCTGCTGCTTGTTGGGGCTTTAGCTGTTCTATCGTATCCCTCAATTAGTAGTCCCCATGTGGTTTTCGTGAGCCATGCCCACTGCTCCTGTGGCTTCCCTTCGTTTTAGATCCCAGCTATGCCTCTTTTGGCCATTTGAACTCTGAATTAGATGACACAGAGACCAATCAGGCAGCCGCCAAACGGGTACAGAACATTGCAAATTAGATCTGCTCTACTCTCTCTGGCTTACAGAAGGGGTCTGGGGATCTGACTGCATCTCCCCAAAATCACACTGCAATGTGCTGGGGTGAGGTGGGGCAAGGGCGGTGAAAACACCATGGCATTTCCTACCATTTGAATGTGGCTTTTCCTTGACTGGGCATTTGTTCGGTTGCTGTAGGTATTTGGCTGGTTCCAGAGTTTCTGTAAAGTTATTTTAGCTAGTCTCCAATTGTTTATTGAATGTTCCCATGGGAGAATAAGGGCCTGGAAGTTCTGAGTCTGCCATTTTGCTGATACACTGCGGTGGTTTTCTTAGCAACTGTATCACACTGCTGGCTCTGAGTCAAACTTCCATGTCTTTTTTACAAGAACTGTCAAACCAGGTCTCTATCATCTCATGTACGTGAAGTTGATTTTACTTTTACATAAATGCAACTTTTGTTTTCATCTTTTTTTTGAGACTGAGTTTCACTCTTGTTGCCCAGGCTGGAATACAATGGCAGGATCTTGGCTCATCGTAACCTCTGCCCCTTCCAGGTTCAAACGATTCTCCTGCCTCAGCAGCTGGGATTACAGGCATGTGCCACCACGTCTGGCTAATTTTGTATTTTTAGTAGAGATGGGGTTTCTCCATGTTGGTCAGGCTGGTCTCGAACTCCTGACCTCAGGTAATCTGCCCGCCTCGGCCTCCCAAAGTGCTGGGATTACAGGCATGAGCCATCTTGCCTGGCCTGTTTTCATCTTTTTATCATTCTGGATTGGCCCTACATTCCAGCTTGATTAGATCATTTGGTATCTGATGAATCTCCTATATTGTCTATTTTATAGATTTTTGAAATCTATAAAACCAACGAGCATGTGACCTCTGCCTATGTCATAGTCACTGTCAACACCAGAACTCAGGACTCAGCTGAGAGTAGTGTCACATGGCAAGTCTCTGGAGACTTAACTTCAGGGAAAGTCCACTTTCCCTGAAAGTAATCACTTCTATGTGATTGCTACTCACATTTCTCTAGTGTAACCCCATGAGAAACTTTGATAAGTGCCCTGTAGAAATCAAGATACAATATATCAGTGGTATTTTTCTAACTTACAGGTCAGCAACCTTTCTGTAAAGTAAATGCTTTTGGCTTTGTGAGCCATGCGGACTCTTGTGCAACCCTCAGCCCTACCGTTGTAGTGTGAGAGCAGCCCTAAGCAATGTGCAAATGAATGGATACAGGCTGGGTTCCAATAAAGTTTTATTTACAAATTAAATAAAAATTTACAAATCCTTTGCAAACCCCTTCAACACTCATCACTCACTACAGTATTTTATAAATGCACAACCATTTCTTTAATCAACTGAAATTTGCTAAGATTTAAAGTCAAATGTGGCTAGGTGCAGTAGTTCATGTCTATAATCTCAGCACTTTAGGAGGCTGAGGCAGGCAGATCACTTGAGGTCAGGAATTTGAGACCAGCCTGGCCAACATGGCAAAACCCTGTCTCTGCTAAAAATACATAAAGTAGCCAGGCATGGTGGCATGCGCCTGTAATCCCAGCTACTGGGGAGGCTAAGGCAGGAGAATTGCTTGAACCGAATAGGCGATGGTTGCAGTGAGCCAAGATCATGCCACTGCACTCCAGGCTGGGTGCCAAAGTGAGACTCCGTCTCAAAAATAAATAAATAAAAATAAAGTCAAATGTATTGGTTTGTAAATCTTTATTTCTATTTTTTTAAATGGCAATGTTATTTGTCCTTCAACACTGTTCTCACTGTGGATGAATTATCTAAGGCTGGATGCTCTAAAACTGCTTCCATAAGCAATTCTACCACTGCAAGATGTAATTTGTCTGGTGGTAGAACTTGAACAGATTGAAAAAGGAGGCCTACTCCTCTACTGTCTTCTTTCTTCTCAACATGTTTGTTTTGCTGTTTCCTGTTTAAAAAAATTTCCCCATGGAGAAAAACAAAAACCAGCAAACAAGGAAGGGCCAGGCACAGTGGCTCATGCCTGTAATCCCAGCACTTTGGGAGGCCTAGATGGAAAGATCACCTGAGATCAGGAGTTCGAGACTAGCCTGGCCAACATGGTGAAACCTCAACTCTAGCAAAAATACAAAAATTAGCCGGGCGTGGTGGTGGTGCATGCCTGTAATCTCAACTACTCAGGAGGCTAAGGCATGAGAATCGCTTGAACCCAGGAGGTGGAGGTTGCAGTAAGCTGAGCTCGTACCACTGCACTCCAGCCTAGGTGACAGAGCGAGACTTGGTCTCAAAAAAAAAAAAAAAAAAAAAAGGAGGAGTTTTTTTTCCTTTTCTTTTGCTGATAGCAATATCCTCTCAAGCAGTGTCTTATTTTTTGTTTGACTATATCCTAAAAAGGTCAGTATTTCCTTTGACTTTTCATTGGTTTGGTTTGGTTTGGCCAATAGATCCAGTCTTCGTAATCTTACCCATCATTTCTGTTTCTCTCACTCTCTGTGGAATCCTCTGCTTTGCTTTCTCAATCCCTGCTACTCTGCTCTCTCACCAGTGAGAATTCTGCTTCTGCCATGGCCACCATGCCTCTACCTTTCCTCTGTGTCTTCTAAAATCCTCCTGCTTCCCACGGTCCCTGGAGAAACCTAGATCCAGATGTCTTCCTGCTTGGTGAACGGACCAATCTTTAGAGGGCATTACACAAAGCTTCTATAGAAAGAACTTCACTGTGTGTGTATGACTGTGTGCACAAGTATGATTGTGAAAGAGTACTTAGTGAAGCATTGTTACAGAGGGCGTGAGCAGGTGGAAGAATCGCTAGTGACTGCTTGCTGTAGCATCCTCTGGTCATTGGGCAAGTCTACACAACCTAACACTTGTTCAACCATGTACATGCTGTATTCTGACCTCATCCACTATTGTTCTTCCTTGAATGTCATTTCTTTCTTTCTTCTTTCTTTCCCTTTCTTTCTTTCTCTTTCTTTCTTTCTTTCTTTCTTTCTTTCTTTCTTTCTTTCTTTCTTTCTTTCTTTTTCTTTTCTTTCTTTCTTTCTTTGCCTCCAGTGATCCACCCACCTTGGCCTCCCAAAGTACTGCAATTACTGGCATGAGCCACCGTGGCTGGCCTCATTTATTTCTTCTAGTTGGTCACAAATGAATTCTAGAAATTGTTCCTGTGCGTATATCGTGCAATGCTTACTTTCTTTGTACCAAGAAACCAACGGATTAACTACATTTATCTTTTTTTCTGTTTTACAGCACTACCTATACAATCATTTGCACATGAAAAAGAGTCTCACCAACGCCAGCGACACTCAGTGTCAGTCATCAGTCGCCCAGGTTCCAACGTCAAACCCACCCTCCCTCCAATCCCTCAGGGCCACAGGTAGGCCAGCACTTGATGTCTGATCCTAACATGGAAAACTTGCTCTGCTGATGTCGAATTCTTTGCCTTACCTGGCCATGGGTCCCAGCTGTTTCTCATTCAACCTATTACCCACAGAAGAATGTTCTACCTGCCTTAATTCTCTCAATGAATTTCTTTTGTGATGCTTTGGCTGGTGTCTTTAATTTTTTTGTTAAAAAATAAGTTTCTTAAATAATTTTTAAAGATGTGAGGTTCTTTTTTAAAAAAATGTGAATTATTCTTAGCTTTTAAAAATGTCATTTCAGTTTTTTCCATAGCTATAAATAATTTTTTCCAGCTGCTTCCTGCTCAGAAAGATGGGAAACTCTCCCAAGATCTCTGCACTGTGATATGCAGAGTGGCTTTTTGATATATCCAACTGGGATTGTGCTCTTAAAATTTCAACATGTCCATTTACAACATTCTTGTATGCACCAGAGGATTGATTTATTTTGTACTGATTATGAAAGGATTGCAGAGTTCCATTTAACTTGTAGCCAACATGATATCGACTGCATCTCTTAGGGAATTAATGTAATTTGGGGGGTTCTTGACTTGCTTTAGCAACATGAAGGAATAAAACATAAGAGTCGATTCTTTTATTTCACCCTTCTCTCACACTGATTATGTACTGCTTGTCTTAGATATGCTTTTAGACAACTTTCATCACCTTTATGGTTTCACTCCCTGTCTTATAAAGAAAAACTCCACTGAGTAGTTATAGACAAGGCTGGTATTTAGCTAGTATGTGCTGGTAAGTCTGCCTGATTGATAAAACTTTGAGATACATTCCTTTGTATTGGTAAATGGACTGTTTTCTGAGTACTCTGTGCATGATGACTAGTGAAAAGAGAAGCCTGCACGTAGTAGTATACTTATTGTTAAATATTTTGAACATCAGAATCTTCTAACGACTTTCCTTTTTAAAATATCAAAACCCCTTGTAATAATCCTCTTCCCTGTGACAAATGTGGTTGTAACACAATTTGCTATTGGCTCTTGTCTTCTTCCTAGTTCTACTCTCAAACGGGAGCTGATTAAATTTCTTTTCTTGGGGTTGGTGAGGGTGGAGCAGGGGGACCACGGAGGAGATGACAAGGCTGGGCAGGGAAAACGGAGGCATCGTTTTCTGGAGAAGTGGGGAGGAAGGGGGTGGGTCACTGTACTCCAAGAATCTTCGAGAATAGTTTAACTTTCACAAGCCTCATCGAATCTTTCAAAAAAATATGAAATATTTCAGGGATGATAGAAAATATAAAAGTAATAGTTCTGATTTAAGACAACATGGAGGAGCTGCACATTTCCTGGTTTTTCTCACTGAATAAAGCTAAAATCCTGAACATTATAGCTAAAACTCTGAGAGGTGACAAGAAGGCAGATAGGCTATGGATCTCAGAGCTCAAGTAACAACATGGTGGTTAATCCTCAGAGTTTGTGTTTTCCTCATAGATCCTAAACTAGGTGCTAGAGAAACTATAATTCAAAGACACTAATGGATACATCAACAAGAGCCCCAGCAAAAGCCCGCTATCTCTGGCCAAAGGACTAGGAAAGGGGCAGTCTCAAAAGATAGAAAACTTTTAGACGATAGCGGCACCACTCCAGCCAACCACCATGGATTAAACTCTGCTCCCCACCCTGTCAGCAAAGGCTTCCAACCTCTTCTGGCTGTAACAAGGTTTTCCTCCTCCTCTCTGCTGGGATAGTATCAAAGAAGGTGTTGTGGAGAGCTGGGACTTTAACCACTGCCCAATATTAATGAGAATGCCCTCCTATGATGTCATTGAAAGCCACCTGGGGGACCTGGACTTCTGCTCTCCACCTGGTAATAATGAGGCACCTCTCCCCTCTTTCCACTGGAGAATATCAGAAAAGGTCTCATGGAGAGGGCTTTTACCATCAACCCATGTCCCTGCAGTGTCAGTGGAGGCCATGTGAAGAGCAGTGACAAGGTGTCTCTCCCATTCCCAGTGAGTGTGGTTCAGTGGAGGCCTAGTGGGGACCCTACACTTCTACCCCAAAGCATTAATGAGGCATCATTCCTCTCTTTCCCACCCTGGGTGTCAACAGAGGCCAAGTGGAGAACTTCGACTACTCTGTCTACCAGTCATGAGTCAATGCCTTTCTGCCCCACTGGTATGGTGTCAGAGACAACCTGCTAAGACAACAGATTGAAAAAAGAACTGAAGTCTCATAACACACTATCCAAAATGTCTAAGATATAATTAAACCACTCACCATATCAGGAATTAGGAAAATACCAACTTGGATAAGAAAAGACAATCAATATATGTCAACACCAAATTGACACAGATGTTGGAATCATCTGGTAAGGGTGTTAAAGTAGCAATCATAAAAATGCTTCAACAAGCAATTAGGAACTGAAACAAATGAAGTGATAGATAATTTCAGCAAAGAAAGAGAAAATCATAGCAAAGAAGCAGAAGACATAAAGAAGAACCAAAAGGAAATTTTATGACTAAACAGTACAATCACTGAAATTTTAAAACTCACTGGATGGGCATAAGAGTGAAATAGAGAGGACAGAGGAAAAATACTTAATAACCTTAAGACAGAGCAATTGAAATTACCCAATCTGAACAACAGAGAGAAAATAGACTGAAAAAACTATGAATCCCAGGGATGTGTAGGACTATGTGAAAAGATCTAATGTTTGTGCATTGGAGTCTAGAAGGAGTACAAAAGAGTGAGACTGAAAAATACTTTTTAAAAAAATGATCCGAAATCTCTAAATTTGGCAAAAGCCAAAAACCCACAAATCCAAGAAACTGAGTGAATCATAAACAGAATAAAGCAAAGAAATTCACAAGACACATAATAATCACACTTCTGAAAACTAAAGACAACACAAAATCTTAAAGGAATGAGAGAGAAACAATATCTTCATTATAGGGGAAAAATCAAATGGTAGTGGACTCTCATCAACAGCCATGGAAGTGGTGTATTTTGAAGTGCTCAAAGAAAAGAACTATCAACTTACAATTCTATATTCAGTGGAAATGTCCTTCAAGTCTGAAGGAGAAACCAAGACATTCTCAGATGAAAGAAAATGAAAATAATTTGTTGCCAACAAACCTATCCTAAAAGAATAGTTGAAGGAAATTATTGAAACAGAATGGAAATGATAAAAGAAGGAAACCTGAAAGATCATGAAGGAAGAAAGAAAAATGGAAAGAGTGAAAATATGGAATAGTACACAGCCATAAAAAGAATGAAAATCTGTCTTTTGTAGCAACATGAGTGCACCTGAAGGCCATTATCCTAAGTGAAATAACTCAGAAACAGAAAATCAAGTATTATATCTTCTCACTTACAAGTGGGAGCTAAACCATGGGTCCACATGGACGTAAGGATGGAAGCAATAGACACTGGGGCTGCAAAACGGTGGCAGGGGCGGGAGTGATATGGTTTGGTTGTGTTTCCACCCTAATCTCATCTTGAATTGTAGCTCCCATAATTGCCACTTGTTGTGGGAGGAACCTGGTGGGAGATAATTGAATCATGGGGCAATTTCCTCCATACTGTTCTCATGGATAGTGAATAAGTCTCACAAGAACTGACGGTTTTATAGGGGGTTTCACCTTTTGCTTGGCTCTCATTCCCTCTTGCCTGCTGCCATGTAAGATGTGCCTTTCACCTTCCGCCATGATTGTGAGGCCTCCCCAGCCATGTAGAGCTGTGAGTCCATTAAACCTCTTTTTCTTTGTAGATTACTCAGTCTCTGGTGTGTCTTTATTAGTAGCATGAAAATGGACTAATACAGAAAGCAATGTTTGAAAAACTTCCTGTTGGGTACCATGTTCATGATTTGGGTGGTGGGTTCACTAGAAACCCAAACCTCAGCATCATGCAATATGCCCATGTAATGAACTTGCACGAGTACCCCCAGAATCTAAAAAATAAAAAATAAAATACATTGAACTGAATAAAAATGAAAATATGCCCTATCAAAATTTGTAGTATGCATCTAAAACAGTGCTGAAAGGGAAATTTATAGCAGTAAATGCCTATATTACACAAGAAAAGTCTTAATAAGCTTCTACCTCATAAACCAGAAAAAAAGCAAAATAAACCCAAATCAAGCAGAAGAAAAGAATAGAGAGCAGACATTAATGAAAATGAAAGTGGAAAAAACAATAGAAGAAAGTCAATAAAACAAAAAGTGATTCTTTGAAAAGAGAATAAAATGGACTATCTCTTTAGTAAAAACAGATGAGGATAAAATATATTAATACAAATTACCAATAATACAAATGAAATAGGGGATGAAACTACAGACTCCACAAATATAAAAAAGATAAGGAAATACTACAAACAACTCTACATGCATAATTTTACAATTTAGAGAAAACAAACTCATTTTTTAAAAAACATAAACTCCCATAACTTGCACTGTATGGGATAATTTGAATAACCTTATAAATATACTAAGAAAATCAAAGAATTAGGTTGAATGAAAGAGTTAATAATTGAACTTGAAAAAGAATCTCCAAGCCCAAATGCTTTCACTGAAGAACCAATTGCTAACAGAAGCATTCACACCAATTCTATATAATCTCTTCCAGAAAACAGAAGAGGAAGGAAAACTTCCCAACTCATTTTATGAGGCCAATATTGCCCTGATAGCAAAATCAGACAGACAATATAATAAAAGAAAACTACTAACCAGTATCACTTATATGTGCAAAAATTCTTAACAAAATATTAGCCAAAAAAGCCTAGGACTAGACAGATTCACAGCCAAATTCTACCAGTTGTATAAACAGCTACTAGCAATCTTACTGAAACTTTTCCAAAAAATCAGGAGGAGGGATTCCTCCCTAACTCAGTTGAACGTATTTTTAATTCCCTTAAGACTTCCTTGTAGATCCATGAATTATTTAGAAGTGTGTTGTTTCATTTCCAGATACTTAGAGATTTTCCTGTTATGTTTTTGTTGTTAATTTCTAGTTTGATTCCATCATGGTCAGAGAACATACCCTATATGACTTCAATTCTTTTTTTTTCTTTTTTTGAGACAGGGCCTCTCTCTGTTGCCCAGGCTGGTATACAGTGGTGCCACCATACCTTGCTGCAGACTTGACCTCCTTAGCTCAAGCAGTCCTTCTGCCTCAGCCTCCCAATTAGCTGGGAATACAGGTGTGTGCCAGTATACCTGGCTAATTTTCTTTTTTGTAGAGATGAGGTCTCACCATGTTGTCCAGGTTTGTCTTAAACTCCTGGCCTCAAGTGATCCTTCTGCCTCAGTCTTCCAAAATGCTTAAGATTACAGGTGCAAGCCACTGTGCCCAGCCTCAATTCTTTTCAATTTATTGAAGTTCTTCTATGGCTCTGGATATATTCCATCTTGGTAAATATTTCATGAGCAAATAAAATTCAGCAGTACGTAAAAAATGTATGTACTGTGACCAAGTGGGATTTAATCCAGAGATGCAAGGCTAGCTCGACAGTTGAAACCAACCAATGAAGTCTATCATAATAACAGGCTAAAGAGGAAAAATCAGAATATATAAATTGATGCAGAAAAAGCACTTGACAAAGTCCAACACCCACTCATAATAAAAGTCTAGAGGGGACCTTCCTCGATTTGATAAAGAACAACTACAAAATATCTACAGTTAAAAATCATACTTAGTGGTCACAGTCTGAATGGTTTCTCTCTGAGAATAACAAGACAAAGATGACTACTCTCATCGCTCATTTTACATAGGACTAGAAGTTCAAGCCAGTGCAATAAAGTAGGAAAATGTAATAAAAAGAATACAGATTGAAAGAAATCCTTAAGCTGCAGATAACACTGATCTACATAGAAAATTCCAAGAAATCTAGAAAAGAAAAACTCTTAGAATGAATAAATGTATACCTTAAGGTCTCAGGTATCAAGATCAATTCAAAAAGTCAATTGTATTTCTACATACTGGCAATGAGCATTTGAAAACAGAAATTAAACTACACTCACTCAACACAATAAAATATTTAGATGTAAATCTTTTTAAAATGCACAAGACTTTTATCTTACAAGTGAAAAAGAGTAATATAATAAAACTGTATGCCCATAACATACCCACTTTAAGAAACAAAGTATTACTAATATATTTAAAGTCCATTTTTTATCCTTTCTAATAATATTTTCCTTTTCCCACCCTGATGTAACTATTATTCTCAATTTGGTTTTTTATCCTTCCCATGAATTTTTTACACTTTTGGTATATATGTGTCTGTTCCTAAAATATATACTGTTGTTCTCCATGAGTCAAAACTTTTTTACTACATGTATTCAGCAATTAACTTTCTCAACATTATGTTTGGAAGATTAATCCATATAGTTTTTCTTATTATAGTTTTATAATTTTTACTGGTATGTAATATTACACTGTAAGAATATACTGTAATTTATTCACTTTTCTGTTGATGAACACTAAATTTGTTTCCACATGTTTGTTATTATAAAGGATGCAGCTAAAAACATTCTTGTCTAGGTATGGAATTGCTGTGTTATATGTATAAAAATCTTTATCAGATATTACTATAGTGTTTGCTGTAATGTACTCTCACCAACATGTAAGAGAGTGCTCATTTTTATTTTTATATTTTCAACAGCGGTATTAATAGTCTTTTTATTGTTAATCCAATAAGTGTTAATGTAATCTCACTGTGGTGTTTAGTTTGAATTTCTCCAATTGTCAAGTAAAGTTGAACCTTTTAAATAAGTTTATTGGCCACTTAATGATTCTTTTCTGTGAATTGCCTATTTATATGTTTTGCCCAATTTTAAATCGAGTTATTATCTTTTAAATTTATCTTTTTAAATTAATTTGACATAGTTATGTATTCTGATTAATAATTCTTTGTTAATTATGCATATTACAAAGGTCTTTTTCCAGGTTGTCACGTATCCTTTCACTTTCTAAAATGTTATATTTTAAAGAATGAAAGTTTTTTTATATGACCAATTTTGTCAATCTTTTTCTTTTTCATTTGTACTTTTTTACATGTTATGAGTTTCTTTTTTATCCTATTGTCAAAAACATAATC
This sequence comes from Cacajao melanocephalus, assembly GCA_963573385.1. Taxonomy (NCBI): domain Eukaryota; kingdom Metazoa; phylum Chordata; class Mammalia; order Primates; family Pitheciidae; genus Cacajao; species Cacajao melanocephalus. Next base: position 16,093 of record CAUYLG010028874.1, read on the forward strand.
TCAGATAGTTTTCTAAATTTTTGTTAAGTTTTGCTCTTCCAATTTAGCTCTATATTTTACTTGGAGTGGATTTCTGTGTATGATGTGAGGTAGGGTTGAATTTTTTTATTCCAATTGTCCCATTACTCTCTCCTACTAGTTTGTAAGATTCTCTGTCATGGATTGTTTCCATAAATGCTTGGACTTATGTATCAGATTCTACAAATGCCTTGCTTGGAGTTGGTTAGGATTACATTCAATTCAAAAATTTGAGGAGGCTTCTCTTTTTTATGATACTTGCTCTCCATATCTGTAAACATTCTCCATTTCCGTAGGTTTTCATTAACTTCTTTAATGAAATTGTCTAATTTTCTCCAAAAAGGACAAATGTATCTTTAGTGAGATTTATTCCTAGATGCGTTTTATCTTGGTTGTGGTAAATGGAATGTTTTTAAAGGTTATAGTTTCTGTGTCTGGTGTATAAAATGTAATTCATTTCTACAGATAACCTGTGTATTAATTCTGACAATGTATTATAGATTATTTCAGGGTTTCTATGCAGATAGTATAATAAGATAACAATGTTCCTTTTCTTCCCAGTCTTGTTATTATTTTCTGTTTTCATTTTCTTTGCTCTTTTCTAAGCTGCACTGGAGAGAACCTTCAATATAATGTTGAATATTCACATCTGAATCTGTCTAATCTTATTCTCAGTCAATTCAGGACAATCTCAATTAATTCACAGTTTCTCATCTCTTGCATTTTACTTTGGATTTTATCCAACTTCCAGGGGGTTGTGGGGTTTCAAAGCATCAGGGGAGATATTAGGCTCCTCCCTGCATCCATGAGAAAGTCTCAGGTATTGTCTATTTGCCAGAATGCATGCCTGTACCTGTGGCTACATCCCTGTCATTCTGACCTCTCCAGGTGTGTCAACAATCTTTTTTATGGAACTTTGGTTCCCTTCATGAAAGCACATAATAAACCAACTGCTCCCTGTGTCAAGAGTCAGGCTCAGCCCTTCTCTGCTTCGACGCGTACCTGGTCTTCCCCTGACTGGGAGAAGACGTATTGGGATGTGGACATATTGGGAACTTAGCGAACCTGTTATCTGGTAGAGCTCTGTATGGTAGAGCCAGGCAACAGGATGAATGCTCCTTCTCTCAGAATCCCACACTCAGATATGATTTCTAGTGTACCCTGGTCCCTGAAGTTATGCCTCTAAAGTCATTGTTCTCAACCTGGCCTGCATATCAGATTCTTTTTTTTTTTTTTTTGAGATGCAGTTTTATTCTTGTTGCCCAGGCTGGAGTGCAATGGCACAATCTCGGCTTACTGCAACCTCCGCCTCCTGGGTTCAACTGATTCTCCTGCCTCAGCCTCCCAAGTAGCTGGGATTACAGGTATGCACCACCATGCCTGGCTAATTTGTATTTTTATTAGAGATGGGGTTTCTCCATGTTGGTCAGGCTGGTCTCGAACTCCCAACCTCAGGCAATCTGCCCACCTCGGCCTCCCAAAGTGCTGGGATTACAGGCATGAGCCACTGTGCCTGGCCATATCATGCTCTTTATAAGCTTCCAAAATACCAAAGCCCAGTATTTATCCCAAGCCAATTAAATAAGAACCTATGGGCAGGGAAGCTTGGCCATTGCAATTTTGTTTTTAAGTCCCTGGAGTGATGCCAGTGTGCAAACAGATTTGAGAACTGCTGCTCCACAGGGCTTTCTAGGATGATTCTGTCAAATTTTTAAATTTTTGGCCTTCAGCAGTTTATGAGTGACCATCTGAACACGCCCTCATTAGCATAAAGTGTATTATACTTTTTTAGAATTACTGATTTGATTGTTGAAAACTGTGTTATTTTACTGATTAGGTTTACTGTTGTTCATATGCTTATTTTTTAATTAGTATTTTTTTCTTAATTGAACCACGAAGTGTTGGTTCCTATCTTTGTTGCAGTTGTATTCTGGGATGTTAGTGTTTTCTCTTATATTTTTGTGAACGTGGTTAACGATTAATAATAGTGTATTCAATATTAACTATGTGGGCCCCATTTGTTATAAATATTCATTTCAATTTGTTATTGGTCTGCGTTTATTTTAAATAGAGACATTTTTAGCTCTATATTTTCCTATGCAGTGTTTGCTGGTGTATATGCACGATTCTGTCTTCCACAGGCAGCTCTGTCCAATAGAGCTTCCTGTGATGATGGAAATGTGTAGAAATATCTACATTGTCCACTATGGTGGCCACCAGCTCCATGTAGCTGTTGATCACTTGAAATGTGGTTGGTGTGATGGGGAACTGAATTTTTCATTTTACTTATTTTTAATTAATTGAAATGCAGATAATCACATGTGACTAGTGACTACCACATTGGACAGTGCAATTATCAAGGGTTTATCATTACAGTTTTGTGCTTTTTGACCCAACAGTCATTTTGAGAGTTTTTTTTTCCTTATAAGTTCTAGTTTTAGTGAATTACAATAAAGAAATAAAAGCATGGCTTATGTAGTTTATATTTCTAAATTTTATTAATGTTCTTTATAATCCCTTATTATAATGTGCCCAATTTTAGAAAATCAGTGGAATTGAAAACAAAATCTGTGATATAAAATTTCACTACATCTACTAAAATTAGTTTTACTGATTATGTTATTTAACTTACCTAGAAACATCCTCTTATTTTTATCAACTTGTTCTGTAATAGATGGCGTGGGATTTTAGTGTCTAATTATAATTGTGTTTCAGTCTCTTTCTTCTTATACATCAAATAGTTTTTTTCTATACAAATTTTGACATTATGTTAATCAGCTCATAAATGTACAGGATTATTACATCATAATTACAGATTTCATCTTGTTTCAATGGAAAAGGATCCTTTTTGTTTCAATGTTGTATTAAATTGTTTTTGCTTTGAACTTTCCTCTGAAAATATCAGTGCCACCTGTGCTTGTTTTTCTTTGCCTTCTATACCCAGCCTTTCAATCTTATTCTTTCAGTGTAATTTAATTTTGATCTCACTCTTGACCTTCTTTAACTCAATTCAAATCTGTCTTTCATTTCAGTTGTGCAGCAAAACTATTTTTGTTTTTCATACTAAGTTAAGTCCTATTTCTATCATTTTGTTTTATATTTTTTATTGAGTTTGACACTGATATTTTGCTGTTTCACTTATTGGTTTATATTTTTGCTATATATTTTTTGCTCCTTTCATTTATAGTAATTTGGAAGGTATAGTTTTCTCTACTCTGGCATATATCATGGTATTTAATTTTTTTTCATTTATCCCTGTCTTTCCCATTCCCACAATTACAAGTTTAATCAGAAATTACAGACTCAATTTATAGAATCTCATCTCCATTTTTTTTTTCAAATAAATCTTTAAGAGCTGTTTTGGCTTTATATTAAATATTTATTTTATTGTAATTCTCTCTGAACGTTTTAGTAATTTAAATGCTTACTACCAATTATTTTATATGGAAACTTTCTCATGGTCAAATTCTTGATCTAAAAGCCAGAAGAGAAAGTGAGGGGAAGGGAGTATTTCTGAAAATATACAGTATAGAAAAGTCTGCTTGATTTCTGCATTCCAGCAGGAGAGATGAGAGGTAAGAAACCACTGAATTTTTTTCTTTTCATTTATTTTGCTGTTCCCAGGATATATATTTTTTTCTGCTATATTCAGGATACTGTGCTCAGTGGAAATACCAAGACTTTGGCAGCTAGACTTAACTTTAGATGTTACTTCTAGTGCCAATTACACTTGTTATTGTAGAAGTTTTTTCCTGGATTTTATCAAGCAGTTGTCTTTGATCCCCTGATAAATTCATTGTATAGGAAGTTTAGGATAGGTAGCTGCCAATATGCTACCATATTAACCAGGTTATCTGTACTCCAGTTTCTAGAGAGCACTAAGTTTTCAAAAGTTCACAAAAAATGTGTGTATTTATGTACTTTTATATCATCTCATTCCAAAAAGATTTGAGGACATTTAGTAGTAAATTCAGTTCAATCAGATAAAGCACAAAAAGGGCAAGGTATCGTGGCAAAAAGAAAGAAAAATGTTTAATATATCAAATGCAAGCTCTAATTGTTAGAGTCACAAAATTAAGCTTCCTGGTAGTCAGAGCAAAGAAAAAAGTAAGCTCCATTCCACAGTTCAAGACTCATGGTGACCCTAAGACCTTAAGTCAAACAGTTGCTCAGAGGCAGCACAGCTCTTCTTGATAATGACTTCAGAGACTCACTTTCCCAATTCTCCCAAAGCGGGTACTCTATGAATGTATGGACCACACTCTTAGTAGCTTACAGGCATTAAATACAGTCTTGACTTTGACAAAGCCATTTCTATTTCTTGGAATGTTCTCTAACATAGACTAGCAAGTACAAAATCACAATTCTCCCCACCCCCACCAAAGGTGTGATTTGACAGGCATGTCCAACTATGTTGGAAGGCACTATTATGATTCACTGTGGGAGACTGCCGTCAAAATTCCTGAGTTCAAATCCTGGTTCAGCGCTTTGCTAGGAGTCTGACTTTAGGTAATTTACTCAGCTCTCTGTTTCTTCATCTGTTAGGCTCCATCACGGAAGGACCGATAGTGGTGTCATTCACCAGAATAGCGGGGGTGGAGCGAGGGAGATGAATGGTGGCATATCATGAATCAGGTTGAACAATATCAGGCAGGCCTCTAGCCTCAAGTCCTCAATTCCCTGTGGCTGCATCTTAGAGGAGAATTAATAATCAAGTGGTGGAAACTAGAAGGGAAAAAAAAGTATACCATTGATTCTAAGAGGACATTTTTCACATTTTAATATCTCTAAACTCAGGGCACATTTAAAAATTGATGGCATGCCATAGTTGAACTGGCAGCATTGTTTTTCTTTCTTGGTGGAATAGAAAATGACAGTGTATATTACAGTGTACCACATCCTAGATTCAATAAATTACGGTAGCAATAATTATTGTAAGAGCTGGGCCACTCCTCAGGGGGAGCCAAGGTCTGTCTGAGGAGGTGGCATGGATCCCGCTAAAGTTCTGGCAATCCAAGAGGACCACGTCTGTCCAGTTAGGGTGCTGTCAGGTGAGAAGGTGTTCAGCAGAAGTATAGCTCTCTCATTTTAAGAGGAATCCGTCATAGGGCTAATCCTTGCTGCCATTCTCAGAGTCCTCATAATGATGAAAAGGAACAGAGGAGCTGCATATAGCAGGAAACTCCTTTCGTTTGTCAGGGAGAAGTGCCACAAATGCACATGAGAATATGCAGGTCAGAGGGAGGCAGGGAGTAAGTTGACAACCTGCCAGGGGCCTCTCCAGTACCACTTCCCTATGGTTCTGTTCTTTTCACCAGTCAGCCAGGACTGCAGAGAGATCATTGCCAGTGGATGCTTTCTCTGACCTTTCCCTCCCGCATGCTGTTGGCAAGACTGGCCCCAAATCCAATGGGAAGGATATCAGAGACCACCAGGATTTGGGTGCAGAGAAACTCATAGAAACGTGGGAGAAGCAGAACTAGCCACACCATACCAGTTCTGGAAGAGGCTACATCCACCTTCAGGGGAAGTTTATGCCCCATTCCTCTTGAACTGTCCCTGTAAAGTGCTTGTCGAATGATTGGTGCTTCATAAACATGAGCTATTTTTCCTTTTATAAGTTTGTTTGTCCAGACAGGGTTGGAAGATATGGAAGATCTATTAGGAAATCCCAGAAATGCAGCTCTGCTTTTCATGGTGCCTGGGAATGCTGGGGAAGGGGAAGACCTAGAAGCGTCCTTGTGGGTTGAGAGATGCATGCACTTTGGTCTGTGCTTGGCTGTCCCAGTTTGTGTCTATCATCCCAGCAAGATTAACAGAGGTCCTTTTCACTCTTAAAAGTATTCTCATGCAGACAATAATTTCATGATCACTCTACGTGTGGGTCATGTGAGTCCATCTTTCTGTTTCTATTCATACACGTGAGAAATAATTTAAATATGAAGGGATAAAAAATGGAATCAGTAAGATATTCAAATGCTTGAGAACAAGAATTTCAAACCCAAGAAATAAGAAGTAGATAAAAACACAAAAAGAAAAAAATAAATAACATAGTATAGAACATTTCTACATTACACTTGTTAAATAAAAACACTTGAGAAGTTAAAAGAACTATTCTAAACCAACAGTTCAAAATAAGGATTTTTAAGGTGTAGCATTAAAACATGTAATAATAAATCTTAAAAGACAAAATAGAGAACCTAAATAGTTAAGTACATAAATTGTACAATAGGATGAATATAAATAGGAAACAAAAGAATAAAAATAGAGTGAAAAAACTCATTAAAGCAATATGTATCTGTACGTAATACATATATATGTTTACATTTGTAGTATATTTATAGATACATAATATTTATCTCTTTAGCACAACAAATAAACCAAAATCTAAAAGAGAAATGGAAAAAAATGAAAATTAGGCCTTAGCTAGAAGTCCATGAATAGCAACAACTCTTAAATTCTGTGGTCAAATGGTTTTCCCACAGTGCAGTCCCCAAGCAGTGTCTGTTGGAGGAGAAGAGGTGTGAGGGCACCCGGAAAATTTACCTTTATTCCTCTCCCAAATCACATCAAACCCCCTAAAACAAACATAGCAATATCGGTGAGACATTGCACTCACATTCATACATGTGCCGTTTAGATTTCCAAATGCATAAGCATTCTGTTATCATTTTTTACTTTTCTGAAAAAATCTTCCCTAAAGAAGTTGATTAATGAAAATAGCCTGATCCCAAACTCTATTAATAGCACAGGGTGGTGTTTAGAAAGATGGTGAAGTTAACACATGAAGAACAGTTAGTACAAAAAAAATCAGCCTAGCACCAGGCAGAATCTATGGCATTACTCTTTTTAAAAATCATACGCAGGAAGTTTCGTCGAATAAGAACTCTGAAAAATGAGAGCAATTTGATCAACTAATTAGAATGCTTCCATCAATCAAAGTGTGTCCACTAAGGTCACATACAACTTGGTTGCATTTAAGAAAGAGAAAGTTCTGCAGTTATATATTTTCTTTTATTTACTAACATGTAAAAAACTTCAGGTTTTTAAAATTAACCCAGGCAGTTGTTGGCATGAGAGATTAGTTTTGCAATTTGATGAGGTGCATTCCACAGCATGTTAAATTAGAATCTCAGACACTAAAGTCCCAAATCTAATTTTCACCCTGGTTTATAAGGTTCTCTTGAAAATTCTATTATCCTAATGCATGCCTCTAATTCTTTAACTCCTATAAAAAAAATGTCAATTATAAAGTCAAAAATATTCTGAATTGCCACTGTGGACTATTTAAATTTTATATGTACTGGATCATTGAGCTTAGGTACAAAGAAAGATCCAATCTATTTTACGTAAAATTGCAGTTCTTGTAAATTGTAGCAAAATTCTAGATCTAACTATGAATCGTGCACAATAAAGATTTGCTTGAGCCACTCAATTTGCCTAAATAATAACTACCCTTGCTTGTTCTTGGGCAGGTCCTTAAAAACCTAATCAGTATATGGTTCAGAAAGCCAGAGGATGGAGGGAAATGGAGAATCAGGGAAGGAAAGATAATGGAAAGTGAAAGAGGCTGGTTGATTTCACTGCACCAGTGTTGATAACATGACTTTCACTTATGAAACTGAGCTACTGATGAGAGTGTGAGCACTTCCTGTAACTTTCCCCAGGACACTTTTTGCCCAGGTCACTAAAGTGCTTGCTCCCTCATCTTCTCAAGTCTTCGCTCACACATCGACGTCTCAGGTCTTCTCTGATCATCCTATTTAAACATCTGTCTGTCTAGAGCCCCCACCCCCCACCTCTTTCTCCTTCCCTGCTTAGTTTGTCTCCAGGCACTTTTCAACATCTAACATTTATTTTAATTATGTCTCTTGTTTATGGTGTGTTTCCTCTTATTAAAATGTAAGCCCAGAAACGTAGAGATAACCTCAATTCTAAATTTCTAGATTGCGTTTACCTTGTTTTGTTAATAGGACATGTTGCTTGATGTTGCTAATTTTTGAGCTTTATGAAAATGCTCCAAATTTTGTCTTCTGAGCCTGGCTTTTTATGCTCAGCATTGTTTTTGAGATTCAGCTTTGTTGATGGCTGAAGCTATAGTACATTCATGACTTTTCCACTTTTCCATTCTCTTGTCAACAGCAATTTTGGTCTTTCCAGTTTTTTGCAAAGCAAGCAGTTCTATTATGAACAATCTTATGTGTATCTGCTGTTACACATGTGCAAGAGTTTCTCTATGGGTACAACCAAGAGTGGAATTTCTGGTTCCAGGATAAACAGGTCTTCAGCCCTAAAAGATAACTTCAAGGCTGGGCGCAGTGGCTCACACCTGTAATCCCAGCACTTTGGGAGGCTGAGGCGGGTGGATCACAAGGTCAGGAGTTCAAGACCAGCCTGGCCAATATGGTGAAACCCTGTCTCTACTAAAAATACAAAAATTAGCCGGGCATGCTGGTGGGCACCTGTACTCCCAGCTACTCAGGAGGCTGAGGCAGGAGAATTGCTTGAATCTGAGAGTTGGAGGTTGCACTGAGCCAAGATCATGCCACTGCATTCCAGCCTGGGTGACAGAGGGAGACTCTATCTCAAAAAAAAAAAAAAAAAAAAAAAAAAAAAAAGATAACTTCAAGTTATTTCCCAAGTCAGCTCTACCAATTTGTGCTACATAGTAGTATATAAAAAGTTCCTGTGGATACACTCTTTGTCCAAACTTAATGTTTTCTGGCTTTCCAATTTTGGCCAATCTGATGAATGTAATGTGATATGTCACTCTGGATTTAAAATGCATTTCTCTAATTATTAATGCGATCAAGCATCCTTTCATGTTTAGTGACTATTGGATGTTTTCTATTCTGTGAAATTCTTATTTTTGTGAAATACTTTTCATATCTTTTTTGCCTGTTCTTCTATTTAGTTGTCTTTTTCTTACTGATTTTAGGAGCTCTTTCTAAATGCTGTTTATTAATCTTTTATCTGTTGTATTATACAAACATGTTCTCCTAGTTTGTGGCTTAGTTATTATCCTTTCATCTTCCCCCCCACTTCCTTGTCATGCGTTCCCCCAGAATATCTATGGATTTGGAAGAGGAGGAGAACCCATGCAGAAATTCCCAACAGACTCTTCCTTCCTCTTAAATTTTCCCATTCCTAGCATTTTTGGTAGCCTTTCTTAGATAACTTTGCAGAAAAATAAATCGTTAACCCCTCTGGTGTGTGAATTATTCCTTTTCATTATTAAATTGGAGAGTAAAATAATTATTTTTATTTCTCCCTTTGAGAACCATTTGTAGTTAAACCAATTTCTAGTATTCCTCCATAATCTTAATTAACTGAACACAATGCATAATTTATAGGTAATTTGACAGCTGCTACAATGCTTAGCACATTTTAATGCCATTTGTTTCTTGGAATTATTTGCATAAATGATATTCTAAGAGTCAAAGCTTTCTTTTTGTTCTTATTTTTTCCTTCCCCTAAGCTTTTAATTCTGCATGAAATTCAATATTAAATCTATGAAGATTCTTGTTCCCAGATTAGATCTAGATTCTTGATCATTGATAACGTTTGTAAGAGCAGGGACTCTGTTGATTTTGTTTAACAATATACTCCTGGTACTGGTATCTAGCATCTTATCTGGCATCTAAGAGCTTGCCCAATATATACTTGACTAAGGACTTAGGTACTAAGTATACAGCCACAAAATTGTCTTTAAGAATCTTAAATATTTACACTCTATGGACTAATATGTCTATTTCTAGGGATGTATTCTAGGAAGAAAATCTGATCAATGGCGACATATTTCCCTACAAAGATGTTCATGGGATTGTTATTTACAATAAAGTAAATTTGGAAGCAATGAATGTTAAATGACCAACAATGATGAATTTGTTTAAATAATTATGGAACATCCACATAATAGACTGTCATGAAGTCATTAAAACTCACATTTTCAAAGAATAGTAGAAACATATACAAAACAGTGTTAAGTGAATAAAACAAAATAGTACTGTATATTTAGTATTATACTAATCTTGGCGTATGGCATTTGGTGAATAAAAAACTGGAAAGAAAAATACCAATATTTTTCAGTAGTTGTCTTTGGTTAGTGAGAACCAGCACATCAGACAGGTTGGAAGCACCTTGAAATTAGTACCAAGTTGTTTCAGCTACATATTTCTATAGCTTATCTCAGCGCTTCTGAATTGTGGTACTCAACAATTAATGAATTAGAATAGCGCACTTAAAAATAATCAGAATTCTCAGTCCTTCACGGCCCATTTTCACTAACCTGTCGTCGTTCATGTATTCTAAAATTTCACATATCATCTCAAGTTCCTGCTTGCAAAACAGGGCATAGACCATGCCCTCCAGCAGCACTCGGGGGACTGGAAATGGCAGAGGCACCTAAGTGACTTTTCACCAGCACCTTTGAATGCCTGTAGACTGCGCTGACAAAGTGTTGTGGAATCTGTGCCTTACCTGCTTGAATTAACTCAACATGCAGCATCCACAGCAGTGTGTGTGTTTGTTTGATTAGAAATAGAAATATTTCCATTCACTCTTGGTGGGCACTAAACATACTGAGCCCAGCAACACTGCCTTCCATCAATTATCTATGATACCATGGCTACCTTTTGGCTACTCAAGGATGATTCGGCGATATGTTCTCACTCTAATTATTTTGTATTACTCATTGGCTGCTGATACCTGATCCTGGATTGACTGTGCGTGACTCCAGCAGTGGTTACTATGGGGCCTGGGCTTCCTGGGATATTCAATTATAGGATCACATGTTGTATTAGTTCATTTTCACACTGCTGATAAAGACATTCATGGGCAATTTATAAAGAAAAAGAGGTTTAATGGACTTATAGTACCACGTGGCTGGGGAGGCCTCACAATCATGGCAGAAGGTGAAAGTCACGTCTTACATTGGGGGCAGGCAAGAGAGAGAATAAGGACCAAGCACAAGGGGTTTCCCCTCATAAAACCATCAGATCTCATGAGGTTTATTCACAATCACGAGAATAGAATGGGGGAAACTACCCCCATGATTCAATTATCTCCCACCGGGTCCCTCCTACGACATGTGGGAATTATGGTAGCTACAATTCAAGATGAGATTTGGTTGGGGATGCAGCCAAACCATGTCACAAGTCCTCTGGCCATGAAAGCCCTAGAGGTCCCCTGGCAGTAATGATGCAGAGGACTTTGGGAAAGTAGGGAATGTGTTCCTGGTTCCTCAGCAGAGGATCACTCTTATCTGTAATCACTCCCAGATAAGATTTTCTAAGGTTGGCTGATACTCCTGTGGTCACCCAGGACGGAGAAGTTCTCCTTCAGCATTGCAAGTCAAGGAATGGGCATAAACACAGCAGCAGAGACAAGGGGACCCCACAGACAACAGATGGCACAAGCCACACAGTCTCCTTGACAGAGGTGGTGGTGGTTGTGGTGAGTCCTCTTGGAATCTAGGAGAATAATATCAGGAAGACAGAAAGCTCTAAATCAAGGAGGTGCCCCAAGCCTTCCTCCACCTCAAGGCTACATTTCCAGTGTTTCACTATGATCTGCCTTTGCCATTCATTTTTCTCCATTAAAATTCCTGTGCCAAGCTTTAATTTCCCCACTCGAAGCCCTTTGTGCTCTCTTGCCTGAGGTAAGCCAGGGGTTTGGACCCAGGGAAACACTCAAATGCCGAGGGGTAGCCAAGGCATTGTTCTGGGGTTGGGCACTGGAGCCACAGGGTCACCAGGCTTCAGGGACCTCAATAACCAGGAATGCACAGAAATACAGAAGCCCTCATTCATTTTCTAAACATCACATAAGCCTCCTGGGTTTCTCTTTGGCCCCAGGGAAATGAGGGTTCCTTGGCAAAGCTGGAGCTTGGGAGCCCTACCAGCCTGGCAGAATGAGAGCTGAGAATGAGTTCTTGAAATCAAAGTCTTTGTAACAATTATATGTGCCATTCCTTTCACAACCCTGTTTGTGCTGCAAAATTCGTACCCATTGTACTCACACCCTCCGTGGTTGTGGGGAGTGTACTGATAACAAACTTGGGATTCCCAAAGACTTTAGGGACAAATTCCAAATGACATCAATAAATATGGGAGTCAAAGACTCCCATAAAGCAAGAAATTTTTTGTCTTCCAGCGGATAGGTAACAGTGAAGTGTTAATCTTAGCATTGGTGAAATACCTTCTGTCACTGTCAGCTGCCCTGGTTTTCTGTTGCCCCTAAATGCCATTCATGGTTTTATATTCTACCAAGTGTGCCTCTCTTTACATAATTAACAACTTCTGCAGTGGTTAATGGATGCAGAGAAAGCTCTCTAAGGAGGCAATCTTAATTCGTCCCGCGTCTCCTACAGGAAGACACGCAGTTCTGTGCCAAGCGTAGACATGACATGATGGGGGATTTACATACGGCCTTTATAGAGTAATTTACTAGCAAACTTGGGTGTATATTATTGTAAACTGCTGTATACCATGTGATTACAAGATTAAGAAAGGAGGAGTGAATTGCTAATCTTGTCAGTCCAACTGTTTTCTTCCTTGATAACATTTGCGTTATTACACTTTGGGTGATGAAAGATTGTAATTGGCTGTTGACACTGATTGAAGGAAGGAGACGTGGCTTTTTCAAAAAAGAGAATTAATTAGCTTGGTGAGGTGGGGGTGACACAATTCAATCTACAGCTCTCACAGCTGCAAAACAGAAGTGAACTGTCAAAGAGTGTTTTCATCTTTTTCTTTCCCACCTGTTTTTCTCCTTTTGAGGACATCTTTTCCTAGATTTAACACATTTAAAATGGGCCCACCAAAGAAAGAGGTGTGGGGGGGTGGGGGGAGCTGAGGAGCCTTCAAATGAAAAAGAAAGAATGTAGCTTTCAGGATTCACAGCAGAAATACTGCCAATGTGTGTGTGTTCCATTTGCATATGTTTAAGCAACGTTTAAGGAAGACATCATAGATTAAGCTCAGCCAAATCTCTTTATGCCACTCTAGTTGTTTTAAACCAGTAACAAACACCTGAGACCTCATTGCTTGTCTGGCAGTCAGAGATGGATGATCTAGGTAAGTTACACATCCTGGTTTACTTGGTCGAGTCTCCATGGAGGCTGATTGTGTGATTAATGAAAACTCGCTGTCCCACAAGATACAGTGTATGCTTGAACCGCAACCGGTTCAATATGGCACCTTTCACCCACAAGAAAACCCAGGTCTAAGAGTTAGGAGGTGGATGTGAATGGCTTCTCATTGTTACACATAATAACCCCTTGCAAAAGTTTTGTTTCTGATCCCCACCACTTCAAGCGCTGCTGGTCTAGAAGTTTTAGTTCTCAAGGGAGGAACACTGTCACCAATGAGTGCAACAAAGGTTCGGTTGAGGAGAGAGCTGAGACTGCCACCTGGTCACATTTGCCTTTTTATGCCACTGAAGCAGTAGGCAAGAAAAATGATGACTACAGTTGCTGGGGGAATTGATCCTGGTTTTCAAGGGGAAACAGAGATCCTGCTACATCATGCAGATAAGGAATATGTGAAACTCAAAGCGTTCCCTGGGTGCCTTTCTTAGTACTTATTGTGTCCAGAGGTAAAAGTTAATCACCACCACCAATGTAGGCAGGAAAGGGAATGAAGGTTTTAGTCCTTCCACAAGGTGAAGACCCATGACCAACGGTGGAGCTGGCAGGGGGCAAAGGGAATACAGACTGAGGAGTGGAGAATGGCCTCTCACAATTACTAAAATGAGGCCTCTAACCCTGCATATCTTACTTTTTGCGTTTTTACAAATATATTAGTATATTACCATTAGCAAATTGATTTTATATAGGATGTGTGGTTAGCTTTTGATATTTGGCTTTAGGTTTACAGGATTATCAAAGGGGGACGGCCCACTGAGCTAGCAATGGATATGGACACTTAAGGGACTTTGAATCTCCATTTTGGGAAAGAATGATAGCATGTTCATTTGCGTGAGGGATAGTCATATTAGGAGCCTGCTGTTGTGGCTCTAATTTTTTTGTCTGGAAGTTATACATTATTGTTGAATAGTCCACCAAAGGGGTGGACTGCGCTGGATTGCCGGTTGCCAAGTCAGCGCTATACATTTCTCCCCAGTACTAGAGGGGCTGGGAGTCTCGGAATCTACATTTCCCACAATCTTTGCCAGCAGCTTTCTGGGATCTCTCTAATGACAGTTACTCAAGGTGTGGAAGGCGGAAGTGAAGCGGAAGCCATCGGATTCCTCCTCCAGCAAGTGGGCTTTTGCAGATGTGCCATTTTATAGCGGCTTCCACTCGTTTTCCTTGACAACTTCCTTGAATGACTGACCCAGCCCCAATGTGCCTATCTCCAGTGAAAAATAAACCATTAGATTAATGGACTGGTTTGAGTTTCTATTACATGCAATTAAACATAATCCTGATAAAATCTGTATAAAAGAGATGACAGATAATGTTCATTTTCTGACAAAATCATGTATCCAAACACATCTGTAGAGACAAATGTTTTCTAGAACAAAACATTGAGCCATATTATAACATTGATCCTTTTTGAATGGGTGATATTAGGCAATCCACTGGATAATGGCTAACATATAACTCCATTTGTGTCAAAGATACTTAATCACTGAAAATAAAAACTCTTGTAATATCCTCGTAGAATGGTTGAAAGTTCATTCTCAAAGGATAATTCAGGGATGGCATTTTTCCAAGTAGGTGAGATAACAGAATCTAAATGTTTTCTGGGACCAAACTTGGAGAAACTGAAAGACCAGTTAACATGCACATGAAACATCCTACAAATTACAGCTACTTAAGTAGCATTCATTGATACTTTGATTTCATTACTTTTTTATATTCTGTATATTTATTATTGTGATTAACCTGAAAGTGGTATGCTATAGATAGCAGAGAAAATGGGTACATTTTGATGTGAACATTTGAGAAGCAGGATGGTTTCAGAGTCCTGTTTTCTGCTAACTTCCTGGGTTTTATTTTCTTCTTGCTGGTTGATATGGCTTGGTTCTGTGTTCCTACCCAATTGCATGTTAAACTGTAATTCTCATATGTCAGGGGAGGGACCTGGTGAGGGGTGACTAGATCATGGGAGCAGATTTCCCCTTTGATGTTCTCATGATTGATAGTGAATGAGTTCTCACACGATCTGATGGTTTGAAAGTGTGAGGCACTTCCCCCTTCACTCTCTCTCCTGCCACCATGTGAAGAAGGTGCTTGCTTCCCCTTTGACTTCTGCCATGACTGTAAGTTTCCTGAGGCCTCCCAGTCATGCTTCCTGTTAAGCCTGTTAAGCCAGTGAAACTGAGTCAATGAAACCTCTTTCCTTCATAAATTACCCAGTCTCAGGTAGTCCTTTACAGCAGTGTGAGAACAGACTGATACCCTTGTACTATAGAATAGATCGTAAGGTCTTAGAGCAGAAACAGGACATGAATTCAGACACATGATGATACAATAACAGACTCAAAACTTATTGGTGACATTTAGCATATAAATATCTACACCAAGCAGGGACACACAGGGCAAAGGGAGATGGTACAGTCTCAATAATTACTGAGATTTTAGAGGTGCCATAATGCAGGGATTTAACAGTATGAATTCTGAAATCAGATTTCATAGGCTTAAATCCCAGCTCCAAAATATAAGAGTAACTGAGGCAAGTTAGGTCGCTCATCTGAGCCTCAGATTCCTTATCTGTAAAACGAGGATAATTTTCTTCTTTCAATGATTTTTCATGAGGACTAAATAAATTGACATAAGTGCCTCACACGTAGTAAATATATGTTTACTATTATTACTATGTCACTCCATTTAATTGCTGGAATGAAACCTATTATTTTAACAATGCTAAAGATTCTGGGAAATCAATACAGATTTATGGCCTTCTTGAAAGGAGTGTTTCATGCAGTAAACTTCATTCAAAGCTATGACAGGAAATAAAAAAACTCCAGTAATTATAATCATAAGCTCTCTTGGCTTTAGAATGCATCCGTATATCACGGAGTCACATGTAAAAATGGACCCATATGCTAATTCCTTGAAGTGCTGATTAAGAAGCAATCAGATACTAAAATAATTTAAATGATGAGATTTTATTAATTTGAAGATAAAGAACATTACTGAAAAGCTCCATTAACAAACACTTGTGTAGCCAGATGTGTTTTTCCTTTTAAAGAAAAATTTTGACATAAACACACATCCCATTCATTGATATGTATTCATTTCTTATAGCTGCTTGATATGGTTTGGCTGTGTCCCCACCCAAATCTCATCTTGAATTGTAATAATCCCCACCTGTCAAGTGCAGGACTAAGTGGAGATAATTAAATCATGAGGCGGGTTCTCTCATGCTGTTCTCCTGATAGTTCTCATGAGATCTGATGGTTTTATAAGTGTTTGGCATTTCCCTTGCTTGTACTTCTTCTTCCTGGCACCATGTGAAAAAAGATGTGTTTGCTTCCCCTTCCGCCATGATTCTGTTTCCTGAGGCCTCCTCAGTCATGTGGAACTGTCAGTTAAACTTCTTTGTAAATTATCCAGGCTTGGGTATGTCTTGTCTTTATTAGCAGCATGAGAATGAACTAATGATGTACTGCTTGAATGCTAAATGTAAGACAAAGAAATTGGGTCTTTGCTGACACCCACCTATGTGCTTGGAGCCTTTATTAATGAGGGACACTCAGCCTGAGATGCCACCGCATTATCCGCAATTGTGTTTTGCTGCTGGCACCAGAATGACAGAGTTCTGTGTAGAAGGCTGCTCCACTAATGAGATCATACAATTTGCTAAACAGTTGACCTAAACCATAATTGAGTCCCCGAGAAGGTTCTTTACCTTTTTGTAGGCTTGTGGTTCGTAACATCTTAGAGTTCAACACACTCTAAGGCCTAAATGACTTGAGAGTGAAAGGGCTTCAGAAGCAGTGATACCATTCCTGTGAGAAATGACAGGTCCAGGGCTAAGAACATCCAGCCCTGTCCTGATAGAAATGTACTGCCATTTTTAAAGACATGAATTTTAATTATGCTATATTTGGTGCAAAACTTCTCATTTTTCTTTTTGTGTTCTGTACCTGAGGGCTGCTGCATAACATGATTAAAAATAGGCTGGGTATGGTAAACTCCTTTGAGAGCTGCTTCCCAGTTGAGGTTTATTTAAAAGCAACATATCGAGGAGAAAGAGAGCTGGTCACTGCAGCTTACAAAAGTCAGTGTATTTCTATTAAGGCAAAGAAGTTTTGAGAGATTTGCTATAGAACGTACACGCCACAAACCTCTAAAACTTCCAAAAGTAGGCTGATCCTCTTTAAACTACCTTCTGACGCAGAAACCGGCCTGAGAAGTGGTTTATTACTGATCCAGCCGCGAGGCATTAGGAAGACAGGTTGCTGACAATCGTTTGTAGTAAAATATGCCACCGCCACTCCACAAGGTAAAAATTGGAGAGCTTTTGAAATTGCACACAAGCACTTCAAAGGTAATGGTGATTGGAAACACCTGCAAGAAATTTCTCACTTTTATTAAGAAACAATGATGGTACAATTCAAGATAAACCCCAGATGTCTGAAGAGTTATTTCAGAAGGTGAAAAAAACAGCTCTCTCTAAGAAATAATGGCAGAAAGACTCATTCCGTTTGGCAAAACATTTTATTCACAAAATCTCCCTTTCCTCCTTAACTCTCTGCTCAAACAACTCTTAAGGCTGGAAGCCAATGTTTGATATTTACACAGCTCAAAATCTGAATACCCACTAATGTCTTGTAGCTGTTCTGCATGTACTCTACTGCTTTCTACTCCCTCCTACCCCATCTTTGTTCTTAAAACCTAATGGTAATACTGAATGAAGAGCTCAGACGGGAATGAATAAAACCCCCGCCATCCCTCCCCGCCACATAATTTGTTAGGAAATCCTACTTCTAAAATCATCCTCTTTTTTCAGAGAATGAGGCCATTCTCTGGAATGAAAGCAACTGGCACAGAAATGACTGGCAATCACAAGTGACACACAAAGGCATTTTTATTGCGCTGGAGAAAAACCACTACTGCTCTCTTTGGTTCACAAGAGTTTTCTATACATTTCAAGATTCAGTAAGTCAATGTGCCAAAGGAATTATTCCAACTTCTTTCCCAGAAGGTATTAGCATTTCTGCTTTTCTTTTTTCACCTCTCTCTGGCTCCCTTGTGACTTGCCTCACTTGATTAAAATTGACAAATTTTGGTAGGACGGTTAGCAATGTAAGTAGGTAAGGCTCAGGGGAGGTGTCTCAGTATGATACCGAGAACGTTCTAACAGTGATCTCCGGGCATCAGTGTCAGCCACCACAAGAGCTAACTGTACGAGCTATGGAGATGATGTAAGGGTGGGATGGTCACCCCAGCCGGCCTACTTCAAAAACTTTTAAGAATCTTTAATGTTCTACTAGGGATCTCCTTGTACTTTCTTCCTGGGCATCAACTACGTAACGTGCTAACTACATAATGCCCTTCCCTCCTACCACCAGGCAATCCAGAGAGCCAAAAGTGAGGTAGCAGGCTGCACACTGAGCAACCGCTGGCGTGCATCCTCCTAAGAGTAGTTCTTCTTTCTTTTGCTTGGAATGTTAGGAAGGTTTCCTCTTATTTGCTTTCTTGCCAGCCAGTCGATGAAGAGTGCGAACAGGGATCAGGAACCCTCAGGTTTCCCAGAAACTTGAGGGAAGAATAGATCTTGGCAAGCATTCATTTATTCACATAAGCCAGACACTATGCCAGGTGCTGGCGACACAGAAATGAATAAGACGTGATCCCTGGCCCCTTTGTCCCTGGAATGTCTACTGGGAGGAAGCTGCTGGAAAAAGACAATGCGCTACAAAGCCGGGGGGCCCAGTCTCCCACCCGAGCTTGGTACATATTGAACACATTCGAGGCTCATGACTAGTTCTTTTACCTACAAATATCGTTTAGACGCATTTTCAAATGTCACACCAATCAATAATAAGGAATGGATTTTATCGACATTAGTTCTTTCAACCTGAAGAGTAAACTGCCATAGGTACGATTCAGTCACATTTTTCAGGCGAAAGCTATTGAGGCCAAAATGCTTTGGTTATCTAATAAGGGTGGAATGACTTATAGTGCTATTTACTCCAGGCAAAGAGAAACAAAATACAACAAACACAGGCTCTTGATTTCAACATGGTTCTCCTCCATGTGCGTTTCTCTGTCTGCTGAGGTCAATGCCAACGGGTCCACCAGTGAACAAGTCCACCAGCCCAGAGCTAACTCATTGGTTTATAATTATTTATTTCTTACCTGATGTTTTTTACTTCCCCTCTATAGGTATCTGGCACAGTTGAGTGAAACCAGTTAATGGGAGGGTAAACATAGCAAAATAAGAAAAGTATTATTTCCCAAATAGAGAGGGGCATGGTGGTAGAGATTCTCATATAGAGAAGGGGATGATGGGAGAGATTCTCAGCTCCACTTTGGGCTGCAAAGGAATAAACAAACATTTCTACCTTAACCCTTCCAGTTCATCCTCATCTACAGATACGGCATTCACATACTCTGCCAGATATTCTGACTATCATAAATGTACCCCCCTCAATATCAATGCTTATAAGAATGTATAACAAAATGCATGCTGTGCAGATACAAATACTCTGTAAAAATCCACAAAAACATCCAGAGGCCCCCAAAAATAGAGGCATAAACAAACAGATATAAGATGATAGATCTTTCTTAGCAGAAAACACTGCAAGTGAAGAAACTGCAGTGAAGAAACTGGAGTGAAGGAAGTGGGGGAAGGAGTTCGGAAGTGAAACAGAGGAAAGGTGCTCATGAGACGACTGCAAGATATTTATTAGAATCCTTTAAAAACATCATGTCATCTTCCCAGAACAATAGAAGAGGTTTACTCTGGGTGGCACAGATCAATTCAGCTTTCATGATCTTCCGCCGTAGCTCTGACCAAATTAAGATACTGCAGCATTTCATTGTGGTTAACCGGATGGAAAGGAGGAAAAAACTAAAACAAAACCAAGTATTTGGGTTTTGTCTAAATACTTTAGAACTTGATATAAACGTATCAAGTACATTAATGGTTGTTTTAGTTGGACGAAAAAGAAAACGAAGAATCAAAAATAAATTACTAATAAACATGGAAAAGATAACATTTCTAATATGACAATAGAGTTTTGGCAAAAGATATGTAGACATTAAGCTAAGACAATTCAAATATCTACCATCTTCTGCTCCCTTGTCTGTTACGCTGCCAAGTTGTTCAGCAGGCACACAGGTGCACATACGTGTGTATTTTCTGGCTAGTGTCCTTTGCTATTTGATCTTTGCTCTAGCATAGAGTTTTGGATGTCTTAAAGACTAAACTCCTCTTTGTAAACAAAATACACCCTCATCTCTGAAGCACAAAATTACATGGTCTTGACCCACAGAAAGAGGAGAGACATTTACTTGATATTTCTCGTCCAGTTAGGTATGAGTCTGATCTTCTACAAAAATGGTTTATTTGCCCTTTTAATAAAGGTTGAAAAAATGTCCACCCTGGATAGAAAAATCAGTTAACCAAGGGGAATATATTTTTTTAAGAGCAGTTTTAAAAAGTATTAACTGCTGTTAGACATATTTCCTTATATCCAGCTACTAGAGAGAAAAACCAGTTCCCAGGGCATTTCGGGGTTTCTGCTTCTTTATGTGGTCATCTTGTATGAGTGCTCTAATCTATTCTCTGTGCGTATATAGCCTCCTATTCATAAAACTGGCTGAGGTATTCACGCTGAGATGAACACACATGCTCTAAAACCAGAAGCTAAAACCTAATTGACCCAAGTACTGCCTGCATACATCAACACATACCCAATAATGGAAACTTGTAATGTTTTCATCAACATAAAATGGGTGATATTATGTTATGTAAGGCTGTATCCTATTAAGAGTTCAGAGACTCCAGATGTGTAGCAATCAAATCGCCTCTAGGGGCAGGTTCTTCTATTAAGTGATAAGAAAAGTAGCTTTTGTTGCTTTTAAGAGGTTATTTAACACTTGGATATTTCTAGCACCATCAATTCTGAGGAACTCCACATATTTCAAAGCAAGTGGCTTTTGATCCTGTGAATGGGTTCACATCTAATTCAGCATCTTTCAGAAGAGCCTATTACTGGCTCTAGAAAGTTGTCAATGTCCAGAACAACAAACGACTCTATAAACTCAGTGATTTAGGTGGAGAAATAATATTCGTATTTTAAGTAATAAAAACCCGAGGCAGCTTAAGTGACTTCTTCTCCAAGCGACCTGGTGGCTCTTGGACATTTATCTTCACTGCCGTTGCTCAAATCCATCAAACAATAGCTCTGGACAGTAGAATAAACATAACACACCACGGAATGAACCCAGAAGACCTGGAGAGCCACATCTCAGTTTAAGAACACAATGTGCACACCACACACAAAAATGTCTTTGTCTACAGGCAAAAACACAAGTAGCCAGTGAGTTCAGCTGCTTCCGGAGGAGCATGTACTGGTATGTAAGGTCCCAGCTGAGTGAAGAAAGGGATAAAAGTGCAGCCACTTCTGTGTCCTTCAATCACAGCCTATATAAGAGCACACACAAGCTATGCATATTACAGCAACAGCTTTCCTCCTACTCAAGACTGTCCCATGAGAGGAAAACTGGACCTCTGAAATGATTAGCAAAGAGAGGCACGTTTCCACATAGAATAAAGCACATCCAACAATCCTCAATACCCATGGAGAATGGTAAGATACCTTATAGGACAAAAAGATCTTTCAATTGTAGTTGAGGTTTGACCTGATTTACACATCACACCTACTGTATATCTTTGTCTATGCATCCCCTTGACTGGTGGTGACTCTATCAGAGTCGTCAGGCAGAAGGGAATCTCCTGGTGGTGAAACCTTATCCTCCCACTCGGGACCTGCCCTTCTGCCCTGTGAGTGCCTGGCCGGGCCAGCAGGGGCAGCCATGGCTCTCGTGGTGCTGAATAGGGCCAGCTGCTGCTGGGCCATCCTGCTGTCACCACCGTGATGAGCTAGGTAAAGGGTTTCCTGGGCTGCCAGTCCGTAACGACCTTCCTTTCTTATTAGCAGTGTGCCTGCTGCGAGATGTGCTACACAGCTGCCTTAATCACAGAAAGCAACGTATAGAAGAAGCATCTGACTTTTGCATAGGAAAAAAAAAAAGCAAAATGTGGGAAAGAGGAGTCCCACCAGCCTTGCTCCAGTGTTACTGGAACTTGGCTCATGGGAACATCTGTTTCCTTCCCAACCTGCTGGACGAAGTCCAGCCCTGCTGTTACTGGTGCCTCAGTTTATCTGGCCACTCCTGGTGGTGGTAGTACCTGCAGCGTCTGACTGACTGCGAGGTGCTGCTGAGGAAGGGAAAGGTGATGGGAGACAAAAGGGATGAGGCCACAGGACGACAATGGCTGCTGTGGCAGAGGTACATGGAACAGCAACAGAAGGGACAATCTTTCTAAGACCATGGACACTAAGCCAGTAGTTCTGGGGACTCAGAATTCAATAAGAATAATACTGAATATTTTGGTAAACAAAACAGAAATAAATGCATGGGCTGTTCAATAGTCCAGAACTCTTCCTTCTTCTACTTTAGGGCTGAGGGGTTTCTACTGACTACACGTGTTGGTCTGTATTGCCAAGAGCAAGGTGAGAAGTCCCCTCCTCCTGAAGACTTCCTGTTGCACGGCCGGGTAGCTCGGCATTAACAAAAGCAAATCGGTGGTCAGACCTTCACCGGGTCCCTCCCTCACGACGACACTGTTCAAATACTGCAGGCAGGCCTCAGTTCTGCTTGTCCTTCTGAGCCTCACTTTTTGTGGTCCCTAGGTTGTTCCACACCTCTGTGTACATTAAGGTCCCAATGAAGACAAACGAGGTGCCCAGCCAGTGCCACAGGGTGAAGGGGTTCCGGAAGTACAAGATGGAAAAGATGAGGCTCACAAATTTGCGTAGGGTCACGACGAGCGTGACAGTGAGGGAGGCACACTCCGTTGTGAGGATGAACACACCCCGGATGCACACATACCTGGAGGAGAGGAGTCAAGGTAGTTTTCTGTAGACTGTACTCGGGGGATCAGTGGGAGAACCTTCTGGCATGGTCCCCAGCTTAACTTCTCAAGTTCTAAGAAAATATGAAGGTCTGCTATGGCAGCTCTGAGGCTCCTCCTGGGGAGAACCTGCAGAACTCCTGCCATTCCATTTGTGGGTCCCAATTCGAAACTACCTCAAAATCCTCCTAATTCTTATGTTGGAGTCTTCCTATGGTTATAATGACAGGCACCTCCAAGGTAATGAGAGAGGGTAACTGGGAGTGTTCATACGGGTGATCCCATTCACCTTTACTTATCTTGCCTCCAGCCCTTCTATCCCCTCCTCCAGAAACTCTATGGCAAATATAGGAGCTGACTCCAGAGGAATGAGGTCAATCTTGATTCGTTTCACTATTTCAAAGACAACATTATTTTTATAATGACTGTAAGGTCATTCAAAATAACCATTTAAAAGAACAAAAGCTTGATTACTTTTAAATTTTCTTTCTTTCTTTTTTTTTTTTTTGAGACAGGGTCTCGTTCTGCTGCCTGGACTGGAGTACAGTGGAGTGATCAAGCTCACTGCAGCCTTGATCTCCTGGGCCGGAGCGATCCTCCCATCTCAGCCTCCTAAGTAGCTGGTAATTTAAAAATTTCTTTCAGGACGTTGTGGCAGCTTGTTATAACTGGAAATATCTCAGAATACCCAAAAAGTCCCAGGTAGAAATCACAGATGATTCATGCTATACAGTAGTTTCTTGTTTGTTTGTTTGTTTGTTTGGAGACAGAGTCTCACTCTGTGGTCCAGGCTGGAGTGCAATGGGACGATTTCGGCTCGCTGCAACCTCTGCCTCCCGGGTTCAAGCAATTCTCCTGCCTCAGCCTCTGGAGTAACTGGGATTCAGGCACTCATCATCATGCCTGGCTAATTTTTATATTTTTGGAGAGATGAGGTTTCACCATGTTGGCCACGGTGGTCTCAAACTCCTGACCTCAGGTGATTCGCCCACCTTGGCCTCTCAAAGTGCTGAGAGTATAGGCATGAGCCACTGTGCCCGCCACTACCAATCGACAGACTCCTACACTTCCACTCAGAGCCCTCCCGCTGCCCTATGCCTTACTGACCTACTTGTACCACTAACATCTCTTCTGCCCTCTACAAGTAGTTCCCTGAATGGGTTTCTTTGTCTCCAGCTTACTGCAGAATAAATCCAGTGAAAATGAGATTCATTTCAACACACTGTTAGAAGAAAAGAATGACCACTCCTATACCAAAAGAACCTGAAGATGACATAAAGGTGACGGCGGAGTCCAAAGGATACTGAGTGATGACGTTCATGAGGAGGTAGAACCACATGATGGGCAGGGTCACTCCGATGCCTGGAACTTCATATAACTCTGCAGAGATCACAAGAAGATATAGCCATATCACTTTTTCACAGCTGAATTTTTCATATTTTTAACAGGGTAATACAGATGGAACACAGTAAGAACAGCAACACCGTTTTCCTTGCAAACAGAATTGGACCACACATCACTTTACTTGCCTTGACTTCAGTCTATATCAGCCACAAAAGTCATTACAGTGATTTCTTAAAACAAATAATTGTTTTAATTTTTAAGTAAATGCTTTACTAGTTGCCTGAATAGTACCTCCCTTTACAAAGAAAGACTGTGAAGCACAGAAAAGTTCAAAATGATACGGCCTTAACTGGCAATCGACACAAGAGGAAAGGCAGCTAGTAACTACATACTGTTTGGAAATATGTTCAATCATACTAGTAATTAACAGAATTCTAAAGTAAGACTGTACCATTTTATAGCTACTAACTTAGCAAATTCAAAATTTATTTATTTATCTTTTTGAGACAGAGTCTCACTCTGTCGTCCAGGCTGGAGTGCAGTGGTGTGATCTCAGCTCACTGCAACCTCTGCCTCACAGGTTCAAGCAATTCTTGTGCCTCAGCCTCCCAAGTAGCTGGGACTACAGGCACATGCCACCACACCTGGCAAATTTTTGTACTTTTAGTAGAGGCAGGGTTTCGCCATGTTGGCCAGACTGGTCCTGAACTCCTGACTTCAAGAAATCTGCCTGCCTCAGCCTCCCAAAGTGCTGGGATTATAGGCTTGAGCCACCATGCCTGGCCAATTCAGAATTTATAAATAATATCTTACTCTGGCAACGTAGAATGGAACTGGCAACCATAGGTTGGTGGCAGTGTAACTTGGTGTCATTCTTTAAAAAATCAATTTCACAATCCTTGTTGAGGGTATATAAAGTATTCCTACCCATCCTTCAGAATTAATCCTAGATAATTCAAAAGAAGAAAAAGGTTCTGCATTCATTAAAGTACTATACATAATAAAGAATAACTCTGAATCCAAATCAATCAAATGCCCAATGATGGTGCAATGGCTATATAAACAAAGGAACTTTCATTAGAGGACACACCGTATGATTGATAAAAACAAAAATTATGGAGATTATATTGTCACATAAAAAAACTCAGAAAAAAAGTAAAAAACAAATATAAAATTATATCCACACAAGGATTACAGCTATGTAAGAATCTCTATAAACAGACATGGTCTAGAAGAAAACCAATAAAAATAAAATTAGCAGATGTCTAGGTTGATGGAACTAGACATCTGTGAATAACTTTAGATATATTCTTATGTTAGTTTCAGGCCAGGAGTAGTGGCTCATGCCTGTAATCTTAGCACTTTGGGAGGACAAGGCAGGAGGATCCCTTGGGCCCAGGAGTTTGAGACCAGCTTGGGCAATAGTCTTGTCTCTATTAAAGTACACATAAGGCCAGGCACGGTGGCTCATGCCTATAATCCCAGCACTTTGGGAGGCCACGGCAGGTAGATCACAAGGTCAAGATATCGAGATCATCCTGGCCTACATGGTGAAACCCTGTCTCTACTAAAAATACAAAAATTAGCTGGGTGTGGTGGCAGGTGCCTGTAGTCCCAGCTACTTGGGAGGCTAAGGCAGGAGAATCACTTGAACCTGGAAGGCAGAGGTTGCAGTGAGCCAGGATCATGCCACTGCACTCCAGCCTGGTGACAAGGCGAGACTCCATCTCAAAAAAAAAACACACAAAAAAAACAAACAGAAACCAAAAACAACACACACACTCTCTTGCTCTCTCTTTTATGTTAGCTTTATATAATGACACCTGCACAGTAAATTTGTGGGACGAAATAAAATATCTAAGATGAAAGATAATAAGGACATAGGAATCCTCAAAGGGTCAGTTTTTTTGTATTGCTAAATTATTTTCAGGTTTTGAATTATACATAATTTAAGAAGTTCTGATACAGTGATGCTGAGATCTGGTAAGAAAATAAACGTTAATTTTCTTTCACCAAAAAATGTCATTCATACACACACACACACACACACACAGAAAGACTAATTTTTGAAACTTGGTTCTGGATCAGTGGGCAATGCCAATAATCTGGTATTCTATTGTCTTTGATATACTTAGCAAGTATACCAAAAAAATAACAAATGCGATTACTAACTTCAGCGATACACTGTATCTCTGAAGGAAAGAACAATGAATATCACTTAAAATATTTTGATGGATATTTAGCTCTCTGGAAAAATTCACGAAACTTACACACTTAATCTCAAGAAAAGCAAGAGAAGGAAAATGTATCTTTAACTTGGAAATGATTCTGAAGAAGGCAGATTCTGTAAAACATTTTATCATAAATACCTAGCTCTGTGACTTTTAGAAGCAGCATTCTAATAACTAAATCAATTGCATGGAATTTGACGTTTTTATTTCAACAGCCCTTTGCTATGTGGGGCTTCTCAGAGATCTTAAAAATTGTTGTATTATTATGAAGAAATGATTATTTGAGTAATTCAGAGCCTTACAAACTTTCTTACACACTACCTTCATCACATTTTTGGGGGGTGGGACAAACGGGAGAGGCAACACTATAAATGCAGAGAATAGGTAGCTCCCAGTGAAAGCGCAGAGAACGAGTGGATGTCACACTTTCAGACGAATTTTTGTTGCTCACGGACCAGGAGATTCCCAGCGGAGGAGCCCCACGGGTCGCCAGCGTGACTCTTGCGGCCGGCGTGGCGGTTTTGCCAGTGCCCCAGCATGGCGGTTCTCGATGCAGAGTAAACGGGACTGGGTCCCCTTTTGGACGTTTGGAGCTCCAGGAAGGCAGTCACCCATTCAGCTGATTGAAAAGGGGACTGAAGAGGGAAGCCAGACCAGAGATTCCTGGGCAGAAAAGCACCACGAATCTCAACGCCGCTGTTTTAGCTGGTGCCATGGGTTGCTCAGATTCTGGTGCTGGGAATCAAGAAGTTGGATGTCCACTCGGAGACCCAATTTGAAAGTCGACAATTACAAAGATGACAGATGGATAAATCTACAAAGATGGGAAGAAACCAGCGTAAAAAGGCTGAAAATACCCCAAATCAGAATGCCTCTCCTTTTACAGGGGATCACAGTTCCTCATCAACAAGAGAACAAGGCCTGATGGAGAACGAGTGTGTTCCATTAACAGAATTAGGCTTCGGAAGGTGGATAATAAGAAACTTCTGTGAGCTAAAAGAACATCTTCTAACCCAATGTAAAGAAACTAAGAACCTTGAAAAAAGGTTTGATGAAATGCTAACAAGAATAGACAATTTAGAGAGGAATATAAGTGAATTAATGGAACTGAAAAACACAATACAAGAACTCCATGAAGTATGCACAAGTTTTAACAGTCAAATTGATCAAGCAGAAGAAAGGATATCAGAAGTCAAAGACCAACTTAATGAAATGAAATGAGAAGACAAGATTTGAGAAAAAAGAGTAAAAAGGAATGAGCAAAGTCTCCAAGAAATATGGGACTATGTGAAAAGACCTAATTTACGTTTGATAGGTGTACCTGAATGTCATGAAGAGAATGAATCCAAGCTGGAAAATATTCTTCAGGATATTAT